>BLKR01003041.1:0-164390 GCA_011170035.1 Teleogryllus occipitalis | reverse complement strand
CACCAGCACTCGCCTCTTCGCGGACGGATGGCTGGCCCTTCCTCTCCCATCCCTTTCCATTTCCCCGAATCCCCCACCCCACCCCCCGTAACCGACGACGGCTCATTCGCCAGCGCGCGTAGCCTGAAGGGGAAGGCCGATGGCGGTCGCTTGAGCCCTTGCCGCTAAACGCGCGAGAGGTCTGTTCGTTGGTGAATGTCGGTGTGGTAGGGACGTGCCAAGCTGAGTGTCCAGAGCTGCCGTCTTTTCGGGAAACTTCTCAATACGGACGAGAAGTTTTCTAGGGTAAGTGTCTTTCTTTGTGTAAACTGTGATAAGTTTTCTTGGTTTCGTTGGGACAATGGCTCTGATTTGTATGCAATTGCTTTTTTTCTCGTAAATGATAGAATATTGGAAGTTTGTTTTCTATCCAAAATGGAAACCTACGATACTATGCTAATTTGGAATTTTGTTTTGCGGATTTGCGAAGTTTTGTTTCGCGTAACTGAATTGCACATTTAAACATGAAGGTATAGCGTTCTAACGTGTTGTTTTTTCTATCGATGAAACTGTTTATAAGACTGTTAAACTGACGTTTAAACCAGCATTTTAAGAGCAATTTATTGATCATTATTGGCGATGTATTAGGTCATCAGAATATCCCCCTATCGTTGAGTTTGTTGCAATGGCGAGGATTAATATTTTTGTACGATCATTTAACAATGTACGTATTCCTGCTGTGTATTTTAGTCTCCGAATAACACACGCCGTTGATTCCTATTTGGAATTCACGGTCTGATGACCAATGATGTTCGTCGGATTTTTGGAATAGTGTTGCGTTCTTAGTCTGATTGTTTTCTCTTTGTACTGTATTTAACGCGTCTTTTGAACCGTGGTTAACAAGTGAAAAGTTTCACAATTTAAGGTGCACATAGCTTTTATTTTTCATTTAATTTTGTGCTACTCGTTTATTAGAAAATGAATTTTGAATGCCGTGTTACGTCACGTGTAAATTTGTAAATAAAATGTTCAACAACGCTTAAATTATTACCGGAGAAATCGAAAAAGGACCATGAACATTAGTTTACATTTTTGAATAGGAGAAATAAGAGCATATCTCATTTGTTAATAATTTTGTAATTTCACACCTGAAATTGATAATTTTTGCCTTATTTGTTTTGTAAAAGAGAAAGATTAGAAATTTAAATTCAAAAATTTTAATTTTCGCTTAATTTTTTCACTGTAGATTCGTTATTTTAAAACAGAAAAAATATTAGTTTGAAACTCGTCGGAGGGTAATGCCAAAGATCTACGTACTAGATATCAACACGGGGTCGTTAGAGTGACATTGGATTCTCCGTCCGGGCGGGAAGCTTCTTGAAATGAGATATTGAGTTGCAAATTCATGGAATTTCTCGGAACAGATGCCCTTGCCGTGATTTCGAGTTTATCACACAAGATGATTTTGTTCTACTTTGACCCTATCATTAACACTTGCGAAAATAAATAATAAAACAAATTAAGCTATCGTAAACCAGTTTTTCTGTGCTTTTGTATTTTCCCTATTATATATTTTGTGGCGCTTATCGTTAAAGCGTCAGAGAGTGCCACTATTGATAACTAAAATTGTAACAAAAATTGACATTAAACACTGCTTATCGGCATCAATAAATTGATGTTTAAAAGATAGATTTTTTTTAAAACTCTGCAATGGCGATTTTTTTTTTTTCTGAGCGGTGGCTCAGCCGTTTTTCACTTTCCTTGTGTAACGATAATGTGTAAAAATGTTATTATTACGCTAAGAGTGCAAATTTTTTATTTAATTCAATTCAATTTATTATATTTATTACCAAAAATATTACTCAATATTTGTAGAATCTTCAAAACGTCACAAAGAAAAGCAAAACGGTTATACAAAAATCACACAAATTTGAACTTAGTTATTGTCATAATAACCAACGTGATATTACGCAAGGACTTAAATGTATTAAATATGAAATTATTGCAAAATTACTTGAAACTCTGACTTCGGTCTGGTGTTTCACAAAGAAAATTCACGAAAAACCTATTGATTTATTTACGGGTATATTTGGGGGAGTGCAATTTTATTTACATTTATTATAGAAATTTTTAATTTCAATGCGATGAAAGCGTGTGGAGGAAGTCTTAACACTAACAATTTTAACAAAGTCTCTTCCGATCCTCGCCTGACTTGGACTGGTCACGAGAATACTCTGTCCCTACGAGACACCGGAATCTCGAGGTCGCCCGCTCTTGTTGCTTACTCAAGAGAAGGGGAGTCTTTCATCAGAGCACTATCGTGACCTTCCGTTGCTGTTATCCCCTCCACAGTCCTGCTCCATTCTTGGCCCAGCGCGAACGGGATAGCTCCCATGGTACTTCTTGGAACAGCTCGTACGAGATAAGAGATTGCTGGTTTAACAGACTAATTATTAAAGTCCGGATGTTTGACAGGTCATAGTTTTTTTTTTTTTTTTTTTTTATCTTTGAGCGGTTTTCATTTTGAGAAAAAATTGCAAATATTGAGGCTTCTTATAAAGAAATAATAATCAAATAGCCATTTTGCATTCAAGAGACCAAGAGACCGCTATATCAGATATATCGTGAATTTGGGTGCAATTCCCGCTTGCAGGTTAGCTGTTTGCATTGTTCAGAGAGATGGTCAGACATTTTGCCATCAACCGATTTTTCTGTATCAAGGACGCACGAAACGCGGGTTCTGACTTCGTAATGTATTAGGGGGTGTACATTAGTACATAAGAAACGCAATTTATTCCGATTTTCGTTACTAGGGCCCTGCAATTGGAGTTTTAGGTCTTTTTCTTATTTCTTGCTTTTAAAATTGCCCACATTCAATGCAAAATTACGTAAAAAAAGTCAGTTTTGAAAAACTGTACCAAATCTTATTTAAAGATCCAACTTCGTAGAAGTATTTCGTAAAAAAAAACAAAAAATCTTCAATATTGTATTGTATAAAAACGCCGCAAGAAAGTTTTAATTGCTACACTCTAGCCCATCTGGATGGGCAGATTTTCCGGAACTGTTCACGATACAAGGACACGACCGTTAAAATATTTCGAACACTTTCAGGTTTGCTAATTCTGAGAAATGGCTATTTAAAGCAAATCCTTATTTTACAAGTTTCATTTTCTTTAGCATATTCAGAAATTCTGATGTTGGCCGTCTAGGAGGTAATTTAACAGCGAAAAATCTAACATTGTGAAAATATACGATAGCATCATCGGGAGGTAATTCGCTGAGCAATTGTTTGAATTGGTAATGATTTGATTCTTTGAATTCCCGTCACACTGCTGTTGGCTTTGAATTATGTTTTATTGAAATTTATTTCTGTAAGATTGGGATACAATTGTTAAGAGCGTTGAAATTTAAGTTTTCGCAAGATGCCAGAAATTAATTTTCAGTGTCTGAAAAATGTTATCTATAATTTATCACTTAATTAGCTAGCCAAGTATGGTTTTTAAGAATAAAATCGGTAATATTTGTTTAAAGAAGAGGATGATCTAAAAGTAATAAAGAATTTAAATGATTAAAACGGACGGAAACATTCGTCGAAAAAGAGAAGGAATTCGATAACTTGATCCTGCAGCCTACAGATTGGTACGGAAATGCAATTAATTGTAAGAAAGGTGTGTCCTGCACTGTCGACTCTCTGAAGTAGTGGGGTTTTCCCGGCTCACGCAAGCAGTAAACCTGGAAATTAATGCAAAGCCCCTCTCCCCCCCCTAGCCGAAGCCCTAGGCGCGAATTAGGCGCCAAGTGCCGTTACAGGTGAAAAGCATTCATTCACTATTACTTCTAAGAAGCCCGTATGGACGAGTAAAGCATTGCTTCACAAGATGTTGACAGGAAAATGCAATTGCTCACCACAATTAATTTGGAAAGTGCAACTAGAAATTCGGATGATAATTTTAAAAAATCTCTTTATGGAAATGAACGCAAAAGCTAATGGAAGGCCATGAGCATGACAACAAAATATGTTACCCATGTAAGATACTTTTATTTTCTCGCATTAATACGTACGTAGAAAAGACAAGTAATTAAAATCGAATGGCGGAAATCGGCGATTTTTCAACAGAAAAACACTAATTGTCGGTCCCGGGCTCGGAACAATTAATACATCTTCATTCTACTGGTAGTAAATTATTTTATCTAACACGAGTAGTTAGCTCCCACTTTTTGTGGGGTTCTGGATAACGACAGATCTATTGATTGCAAAAGTCCATCTATCCGTCCGTTCGTCCGACCTTCCGTCCGTCCGTGGCCCTTAAAATTCTGAGACGATTTTCTAAAAAATTGATATTTTCCGATCGATCTAAACGAACTCCAGACCATGTAAATTTCAAACATATTTTCATGTATGGGACTACTGTACATGAATCCTCATCATTGTCAAAATTTTCTCAAAAATGGCTAAATTTTTTTTGATTAGCTGTTGTCCTCGGGAAGCGTAGAGAACGATTAAAAAATGTTGATCTCATTTTCGTTGAAATCTCTGAATTTCGAAAATTACAAAGTTCAACCTTTTTTCTGTCTTCGTGCATCTGCAATATTAAAGATAGATATTTTCCAGAATAAAATCTGTTATTCAAAGAAAGATCTGGAAATAACGTCTGTACAATTTTTTGAAAATGTTAAGTTTTAAATTATTTTACGTGAAATATAAGTAGTTTAAAAATTTCTCAGAAACGGCTCGAAATTTTTTAAAATTTTTCCTCAGAATAAATAAAAATGGTGAACTATTTTAGTACGAACTCCTTGTATTTTCGAAAATTGCAAAAGAAATTAACTCTGTGAGAGTACTAATTTGATAATAGATTCTTTCATCAATAAAATCTGTTCTAAAAATGTAATCTTGAAGTATGGATATGTCGGATTTTTTGAAGGAAAAAAAAAGATTCGTCTTAGAGTGATTTGTTTGAATTGTATATAATTTTTATTTTTTGCTTAAACACTTCTATTTTACACGAGCGGAGCCAAGGACGCTTAAAACATTCGTCAAGGTCTCCTTTTATTGAACATCCGTATTTTCGAAATTTGCAAGAGTTACAGAAACGCGAGAAAGCACATACTATGTAAGCTTCGCTAGTTACTTTTACATATACGAATGCGTATCTACAGAGTAATGTAAGTAATGTAGAGAATGTTATGTAATGCTGCGGAAAATCGAAATCGCGGAAATATGAGTCAAATAAAGTGCAATGGTATCCACATTTTACAATGCAATTTTCCAAGTTTTTGGTACCAGTTTCACAGTTTTTTTGAAATTTATGGTTGGCTTGTAGGTTGATGGCAAAATGATCTTACGGTAGACAGTCTTTAGAAAATGTGGGCCTACCAACAAATGTAAGTAAAAAAATTTCGACGTTTGAACGTCTCTTGATATTTTAGCAAATTATTAAAAAGTGAGATACATTTTTTGCCAATAATTTGTAAAACGTACCTAGTAAATATTTTTAAAGGTTACGCATGCGTAGTCTGACGACGGACTCACGAATGCAAGAGAAAATTTTCGAAATTCCAATGTGCTTTTTTGTATAAATTAAAAATACGGGATAAGTTTTTTCCTAATCATTTTCGTACCATAGATAGGAAATATTTTCTAAAGATTGGGCAAACTTCACACAATGACGAGCCGTAGTAGGGAAATAGTTTCTAAATAGTGGGCAAAAGTCCTCAAACGATAGACAAACGAATGAAACTTTTTTCCAATGTGCTTTGTGGCAAATTTAAAAAGATGGGATAAAGAGAATCTTTCACAATTATTTGTGAATTATCAATTACCAATTATTTGTGAACGATAGCTGATGAATATTTTCTAAAGTGTGGGCAAATGGTGGACAAAAGAATGCAAATGAAAATCTTCGAAATTTCAAAGTGTTTCTTGGCGTTTTGGTGTTTTCAAAAATGCCAAGATATAAGTATTTTGCCAGTAACTTTTTAACGGGACTGAACGATATTTTCTAATGGTGGGAAAACGTCATAAAAGATGGACAAACGAAAGTAAATTAAGTCTTGAAATTTCTATTTGTTTGTTGCTAATATAGCAATTTTGAGAAATGGCGGAAAAAGTTTTTAACAATTATTTTTGAACCGTAGCTGGTAAAAATTTTCTAAAGGATGGGCAAACGCGGCCAAATGCTGGACAAGAGAATGCCAAAGACAATTTTCATAATTTCAAGGTTTCAATTTATGCCGAATTAAAAAAATTTGGCGGGAAAACTAACTCGTGGCTAAATTGTGACAAAAAATTAACTTTGCAAGATGACTAAAAATGCTGTTTTATTTTATTTATGTATTTAATTCATTACGTTTTTTAGAAAGCATCTTTTAAGTTACTTTATTTTTATTTTAAAAATATCTTCCTTAAGCCAACTTAAAAATTTGAAGAAAATACCATATATTCTCTGAAGTGTTAAATTATCCTGGAAGTTTCAACATAATTCGCTAATTGAATTCTGAGAAATTAAATAAAACAGAAATTTATATTTGTTGTCTTGGTGTAGATTCTACCAAAGCGTCAAGTCATCCCCAAGCCATCAGCAGTAGAAAATAACAATTATACCGTCACTGAGTAATAAATATAAATATTCCTTCATATCTTACATGCCTTAATTATGATCACTGATTAAGTTCATATTCAAAAGTATTAAACGCATTTAATTTAATATTAAACAGGCGTATTAAAAACACTGAAATAATGCGATTCAGTTAATTAAAATGAATTAGTTACTTCACATTACAAGGAATACTCAATATAAATACCTTCAAAAGAACTGAAACTAAGTATTATCTTTCTTTCCTATACGGAGTTTTAATTTCATATAACTGTATCATAGAATATGCATCTTTCTATAAGATGTTCAGGATTGACAAAAATCGTAAAAAGGCTCTTCACATGAATATTTCACTCGAGCAATTTCCTGCGTACATTAATTGGTTCACGGTAGCGATGAAGGCTGGCTTTCATTGATAATATATACCAATATTCATTGGCACGAACGAGAATACTGGTGGAAGAATCCTGTACAAACAATGAAATTTGGTTTCACATTTTTATACGGGGGTTGTGATGCGACAGGCGTCGTCGGCAGATTTTCATGGGGTATGGTGAGGCGCTTGGTGGTATGGCTGTCGTGAGCCGTTCGCCGCCACCTTAAAAGGATACATTTTAATTAAAGCTTTGAAACGTACAAAAATTCTTGTGGAACAATCCGGTACAAATCAGGTAGAAACGATTTGGTATGGTTTCACTTTTTTACGATGGTGGCGGTGCCAGTGTGATGTTCGCACCACCACAGTTGAAAGCGCTGTATCTTGTAAATGGTTTTGGTACAAATGAGTACAAACGAATGATAATGGCTTCAGTGGATTTTGGTTTGGTGGGGGTGCCAGCTTCACGGACATGGCAGTTCAGACAGTCGGGTCATGAAAAGTATTGTCAGTCTGTGGGATGAGCAGCCGCAATACGGTCCTGGTCGGTCCCAGTGACAAGACTTAAAGCTGCCCGGAACTCAACAGATGCGCAGGTCACAAGTACAGTTAGACCCCGACAAAGGAGTTCACTGCTCCAGTTGCAGAGGTGGTTTCTCAGGCGAGGGAAAGGAGGAGCACACATTTTGTTCTTAGGAATGTATTCCTAAGAACAAAATGTGTGCTCCTATTTAGGAATGTATTCCTAAGAACAAAATGTGTGCTCCTATTTTGCATTGTAATGCAAAATAAAAATGTTTGTGATGGTCTAGAAACACTAATATTGGAGTTCATAGCTAGGAGTATGCGTAAGACGATGAGCAAGAGGAGCTATCGAGTGGATAGATTTTAAATAAGTCTTTTTCGTTTGTCTAAAATGTGTGGACAGGGGTGGATGTAGCCTTCTTGCATTCCTAGGCGAGAGATTGAATAAACGAAAGTATACTCAAGATTTTTTAAAATATTTTCGTTATTACTATTTATGTATCTTTCCCAAAAAATATTTTTTACTAAAATTTTTAATTCTACAGAAATTTGACATTCATAATTCTATTGTCTGTTATCCTATCTGTGTCTGATATGTGTACATGAATGCTTACGCATGTGGGGAAAAGAGCTGTAATTATAGGGATATTTAAAAAAGAATTTTGCTATACACTGTATGCACACGTGTATGTAATTTTTTTTACATGTCCGATTTGCTATTTCATTCATTTTCAAATTAACTATGTGCACTGTTTTCAACGGCCAGCTCCAGTTCTCGCTTGTATCTGTGGATAATAGATCTCGTTCGAAGAAACAAGTTAATTGTAATGAACAAATAGCAATTTATTCAGGACCTTATTTCCCTTAGTTATCCTTTGATGAATCTTAGTCTCCTTTGATGAAGATGGCCTTCGCTTCGCGACGCCGCCGTTCATAACAGGCTCGAGCCTGTTACGGCGTCGACGCCGTGAACACTACGTTACTTAAAGGCGACAGTTGTAAGGGGAAATATTGCCCGTTTAATTTAAAATCCCGTATCAGAAAGTCTATTTTATACTAAAATTTCTCACAATATTACTATTTTCTCAGAATACTAACATCTGATACATCACTGGATTCCTCATTTCATGACGTATCCACTGCTGGCAAGAAAATATATCATTCTATTTAAAAAATCAAACATAAAATTTCTCAAAAACTAAAAATATTACGAACAATGTCTATACAGAATATTACTGGCGCCCATGATTCTGCATTGTTGAGCGAAATCTGCATTTCGATATCGCAAACCCTTTAGAAGTTAAGGTGGTGGCCCATAGTTGGTGGGACACCCTGTATAATTTTAATAATTCAGTAATAGACCATTTTTTTTATATATAGTCGTGCTGAAGCGCCCCATTTGAACCCCTTCGTGGGGCGCTGGAGAGCCCGTGCCCCGCGCCTCCTGGCGCCACGCGAGAATCGGGCAAGTTGGAGTAATCCCCGTCGGCCGTGCTGTCCCTTCACTTTTCTGTTCTTCAGATTTTTCTTCCGGAAATTGTCGCGAGGTTGAACTGAGGGTGCAAACCGTGGCAGGTCCCGAACGAAGTCTAGTAGTTGCGAATCGTCGCAACTGTACGGGTATTGTCAATGTTCGGTTCCAAATACCGGGTGATAGGTATAAAACGCAACCCATAGCAAGCAGAGCGAAATTCACTGGCAACCATGTTTGAGCGGGTCGAACAGCGGCTGGTGGTTTCAAAGAGGTAAAATAACGGGAAGTACGCTTGATCCCCTCTCCCTCTGACGCCACCCTCAGGAGAGCAGTGACCGCCGTGGCCACAAGTTCAAAGAGAAAGACACGCGCCTGCTTGTTTGGCGTCGGAAGAAAATTGAATGATCAAGAACGACGATTCTTTCCTATATTGTTTAAAAGTGAAATAAACTTGCCATGCAAAATATACATTGAGGATTTAATAGTATCCTTTGCTTGTTTGTTTCAAAAAAAGATGCATACGCTCCAGAACATATACTCCAGAAATGTATGTTTTATACTTTTCTGTTTAAATAAATAATATCAAATTTTAAATTCAGATTCGCAGAACAAATTATTATTATTATTATTATTATTATTATTATTATTATTATTGCTATTATTGAATAACGGTACTATAAAAATAATCACCTAATTAAAATATAATAAAAATTAATTTCTTAATTTATTCTGATACGTATCCGCCTTTACTATTTCCTTGAAAAACAACAGATCAAGCACTTCATTAACCGTAATATGGTACTCTTGTTCGGAATACTCAATTTTTTTTCTCTGGAAGCTGTGCGGCCCTCTGAAAGATTGCGTTCGGAATTATTCCTCCAACACAAAACTGCGTTTCTCAACACTGAGGCCCATTAACTGTGAAAGAAGGAAGCAATGAATGAAGATGCGGGCCGTTTTGTTTTGAGCAGGTATGACCGACACCACAGGAAGGGGGTGAGTGAAACGAAGGGGGTGATGGTGAATGGAATGTCGCTGAAATGCAGTCGAAGGAGCTGTCCCAGAAGCAGTGTTGCAAAACTTTCACTTTTCTCTCAGTGCCTTGAACAGCAGGGTTGCGTTTTATACTGATCATCCGGTATATTTGTGACCTTACAGAACCCAAGTCCAGAGGCCGAATGACACTCGCACAACCACAGTCGACAATGCGAGTCCCATTGGCACAAAGTCTCGCCAAATATTGATTCTGTCATTTCTTTGAAAAAAATTGAAACTTTAAGTGGATTTTGTTTCATAAAAACGATATGATAGTCTCGAAATACCTTGTTCTCTTTATTATTATTATTATTATTATTATTATTATTATTATTATTATTATTATTATTATTATTATTATTATGATTGTCAATGTTTCTATTTTCTTCCTTACATCAATAAAATTACAATCATTGAAACATTGAGAAATGTATGGTCATGTGCATTAAACCAGATATTCCTAACTTAAATTTATGAAGAGCGTATAATTATTAACAATGATTGATCGTTAAATATTCTGATCTTGTCAGTTAAATTACAAATAGTTGCAAAATCAGTTGCAACACTAAAGATGGACTATGAAATTTGTGGGATTTATTGAGCAATTTAATGTGAAATAATAATAATAATAATAATAATAATAATAATAATAATAATAATATACCAAATGAAATCTCCCCCCTCCAAAAACTACAGCCGTTATTTCAAGACCTTGGTTGTCAAATTCAATATAATTCAACGTACTTCTTTCTTAAGAGCCGCAGGGATTTCCTCGCGAGGGATCGAGCTGCGGTCACTTGCCCCAATAGTGAGTCTTTCTCGGAAAGTCGGTGGGGCGTGTCGTTTTGGGGCCCTTGTTCAAACCTGGTTAATACGACAAAAGAGACCCTCTATGATAAATCAAAATGATCAAACATTGAAATTGAACTCTTATATTTTGATTATTCAAAAGGGGAGAAAACAAAAGCACGTGTTTCTACCCAAAACATTATTGAACACAATTAATTTAAGCGCCCGTACATATTCTATTTAATTGATCAATCAATTAAATTCATCCTAAAAAACATTACTCAATATTTGTGCAGGTTTTCAAAACTCCATATAGAGACAAAAAAGTGAAATAAAATAATAGACGTACGGTAACTGCATATGAACTCGGACTCTAGTAATTGCCGTTATCGTGAAACAACTCAGCTAAAAGGTCATCTTTGTCAATATAGTATTTTTATTCAGATAGCCGGCTTTCGGCGACATTGTCTACAGTGTACAGAAATATATAAATAAATTACAAATGAAATACAGAATAATATAAATAAATTACAATTAATCGATACATTTTAATTGTAATAACAAATAGCAGATAAAAGTGCGAAACTTGAAATTCAACGGGAGGATTAATATAGATAATAGCAGTTCAAATTAAAAATTATAAAATGCCAATAAAGAAACACACATTACATAATTGCAAAAGATACGGAACAAATAGCCGCTAAAGTTGCAAAAAATGAAATGCGACAGGGGGGATTTGTAGGTCTTTTATTTCTTCGCATAAAAACGTCAACCGCACCGAATCAGAATTCTCACAACTTTTATTTTTATTTATTTCACGTCGAAAAACAGTTGAAACTGCGTATGACGTGCGATGGGGAGAAGTGAATTCTGTGCACATTTTCAAATTTGTGATATCTACACTGTCATATACTACATGAATTTTGAAAATTAAAAAAAACTCTCGTGTAATAAAACCTATCAAGGATAAATAAGCAATAAATTTTGGGCTCTTATCCAACTCAGAATCAGAATTCTCACAACTTATATGGATCAAGTAAGTTAACACTTGTATTTTTATTTTTTCTAACTTTATTTTTTCGAAAATATGCAATTTGAAAAAAAATGACGCGCATCTCTAACTTACAAATATCACATATTTGAATACATTAGTTATAGAAACACCGCTCAAATTTCTTTCGAAACTTAAAAACATGTTCATTTTTTGAGATTTTAAAAAATAGTTAATTTAAAATTGTAATTTTAAATGATTTTTTATGAAACTGTGCAGTACATTGCTGCAGCAGACAAGTTTCTTGCGTTAATGGCCGTCGGTTTCCTCAGATCAAGCAGTAATTTAAGTACTTTGATGTGGTACAACTTCACGATAGTATTTGGTTATTAAATGATGGATTCTCGACTACCGTTTTGACTGACAATTTCTGGTCCCTCACAACTCACTTCGATTATACAGTTAGTGTAAAAAGTGAGTGGACATATGCGTAAACTTCGTGATTTCGGTCTGTGAAAAATATGGAGATGGATTTAACATGAATAAGATAAAACAAGGTTGACAACAAAACGTTCTTCCTATATTTTCACTAAAATAGTTCCATAAAGTTAAACAAATACCGTGGTACTGAAGAAAACCATAAACCCTGCGCCGAAATGGGGCGCAAAAAGTCTTTGGACACTTAAATTCTAATGAACACATTTGCTAAAAGAGACTTGTTAATATTTTGTGGGATTTCCCTTGGCACGAATCACAGCTCTATACTTCGGTTTTCGTAACGTGGCGGATGACAGGACATTTTTACACCTCCTGCCTTATAAAATCAATCTTTTTAATTCATTCGCGAACGTCCTTCTCAGCGGGCTCATGGCCTCAAACATGTGCTTATCACGGTTATTAAGGTTCATTCAATTATGTCTCTGTGGCATGGTATTCACAAGATTTTGCACCATTTGAGGAGGAATATTTCTCCATTTTTCTTCTCGTAACGCTGGTTTCAATTCTGTTTTGTTCGCAATTTTTCTATTTCTATTTTTTCTCCAGGAAACTCCATAAATGCTCTATCGGATTTAGGTCTGGCGACTGATGAGAATGCAGTTGTTTTCGTGTATTATATATCAACGAAAGTTTGGTATCTAAACCAGTATGCTTAGGATCAATATGTTGTCGGAAAATGTAGTCTTGTTCTAAATTCATTGCAGTAGCACTGGCTCTTCAATTATTTCTTAATACGTAAATGTTGACATACTGGTTCGTTATACCATCTATGAAATGCAAATCCCGACTCCATTAGCACTTACACCCCCACACAGACCGAGCCACATCCAGGTTTTACGGTCGTTATTAAGTTGTGCGGCTTGAAATCTGTGTTCTTTTTCCTCCACACTAGACGCCGACCGTTCGTTCTAAAAACGGAGAACTGGCTCTAATTCTAAAAAATTACCTTTCACCAAAATTCAGCACCAAAATGTAAAAGTTTCTTGGCAAATTCCAGACGCTTCTTCCTGTTGGTTAAACTTGCACAGAATTTCTTCCGCCCTGCTCGCCCGTGATATGCATTTCGTCCTAACACGTCCCCTCAGCCAAGGTCGGGGCACTTGCCCTTGGGTTTCTCGTAACTGCTCGCAGCAAACCCGTTCGTCTTGCGCAGTCAACACTTCAGGGCGACCACTGCGCGGTTTGTTTTCCAACGTCCTTCTCTCTCCAAAACGGTCTATGATCGCATGAACCATATATTTTGGAACGTCAGTCAATCTAGAAATGTGCATTGATAATGCAACCTGATTGTTTCTCGTCGTTCACGGACAGTGAATTCTCTTCTTCTCGGCCCCATTTCACAATCGTTGTCGCTGCAAATTCCTGATTGAAACTGGGATCGGGGTGAGTGACTAATGGAAAGGTGGTAAAGAACGGTTGATAGCTGCGCAGTAACACATTTTCAAAAACGAAATGTAATCCGGGTCAATGACCCCATCTCGATCATTTTTTCGTCCAGTTTCTCTGATCCATTGAGCAAATGCTGAGATGTCCCCTTGTTTTGCTTCTGAACATAAATGTAACTTAATTATCTGTGCACATCTTCTAGAATTCATTGGGAAATGTAGTTATTCAAATTATCGTTTCCATGTTGCGGTACGAAGTATTATTCCTTGACGAAGGACATCACGGATAAGAGCCCAAAATTTATTGCTTATTTATCCTTGAAAATAGATTTTATTGCCCGAGAGCTTTTTTTTTATTTTCAAAATTTGTGGTATATGACTGTGTATGGATCACAGAATTTTGAAAATGTGCGTAAAATTCACTTCTCCCCATAGCACGTCATACGCAGTTTCAACTGTTTTTGACGTTAAATAAATAAATAAATAAAAATTTTTTCTTACCTTTTCTTTGTGTCCAAAGACTTTTTGCGCCTGCTTCCAATGACATTCTCGTTAACATTTGCTTTTACGCACGTTCCTATTTTGAGATTTATAAAAATGTTTTTGAGAAATAACTCTCTGGTTACAATAAATTTATTTTTTCTCTTATTTTTCTGACGCCTAAAACTCTAATCAGAGCTCTTATTCAGTGAAAAAACATGTTTCCATTCACTTCTTACACTAACTGTACGTACCCGGCTACCTTGGAATTCCTGAAGTCTCGTTACAATGCACAGTTCTAATGCCTTACCGAATTTACTTTCAGGTGTGTACTAAATTAAATTTTCTTCATCCAACTTTTTAGCCACTTATCATGTGTTCGGTTGCTGCGTACTGTCGTTAAATTTTACTGCATCTCTAATTTTAAAAAATTATCAAAATTTGAATTTTCGACGTCTTGTGATCTGTTGAGGGAAAGGAACCGATAAGTTTCTTAACATCTTTGTCTGATTTTTCAATTAACTTCGAAGGATCTTCAGGAAAAAAATTAGTGACTCGAAAAAGTATTCAATTAAGGATGGTTCTGACGTGAAGGGGTTCTTTTAACTAAAAAAAAACCAATGAGACTAGTTTCTTGTACGTAAATATATATTTTGTATTTATATAAAAGTAAAACACGAAACGAAACTCCTATGGTAATTTATCATATATACAGAGGAATAAAAGTGAGAGTGTGTGATTAGAACTCATAAGTATTCAACTTCTGGGGTTTGGGATTAAAATGTTGAAGTATATGAAATTCTTGATACTTTGTGGGGCCTCCTTTCTTCTTCATGATTTCTTGCAGACTTCGTGGGATTGATTTCACTTAACTGTGGTTTGTTGAATAATCAACCTCCATTCGCTCAACAATGCGTGCTTAAGATAATCTTTGTTGGATATGTGGTGTTTTCGGATTCCTTCTGCGAGGAAATGCCAAATATTATCGATGGGGTTCATGTCTGGCGATTAGGGAGGTGTTTGCATCCAGTGTGGGGTATTGTACAATAACCAGTTTGGTGTTAAGAGCTGTATGTTTGGGGTCATTGTCCTGCATAAACACATAATCACCAGTAAGCCCCATAATATTTACTGTCTAGGTGCTTCTTTAAAATGTTGATGTAACATTTGTGGTCCATAATAACATCCATGAAACATTCCCAACACCATAAGCGGTCATATACCCCCACACCATTACTGAACCTCCACCATGTGTTGTTGAACCAGTAATATTCCTCTATTGTTCACTGTTGTTTGGTCACCACATAATTACTCTCGTCTGACTTAAATACATTAAATTTACTTTCATCGGTATGTGGCGTCATTGCCGTGGCAAGAATTCAGAAGAGAACATTTTGTATCATAATGTATTTTATTCTAAGTATGTTCCAACATCTGAATACCCAATTTACAATGTTTACAATAAGGAGAATAAACTGACCCCGTTACACGGAGGAACATTTAACCTGTCACCACAACCGCCTGTCTAATAAAATCCTGACTCCTGTGATGCACAGTTACCTCTACGTGCTCATACAAGCGAGTATGCCGCACCTCGTGTCTCGACGCATGCACGCCGGCTTCGGCTCTCTGCCTCCGTAGCCTACACATCTAGTGCCGCGCGCCGCGCTCAACTCGCACGACGTCCTACGGACTAGTCCAAGAATCAGAAGTCCGGACTAGTCCAAGAATCAGAAGTCCGGACTAGTCCAAGAATCAGAAGTCCGGGGTCCGCTTATATACTTTCTGGCCCGGCTGACGGAACTGCGTCATCTGGCCATTTCAGCCTTCGCGTATCCACAGCCAACATTTCTACGGTGTCCACAAGCCTACCTCCGTGAAGTTGGCCGGAAAAAATCTGCGATTTCAACCAAACTTGGTATATCGTTTGCCCATCGTTTGCCCAGGTTTGCCCACCAAAAATTTTCGTTTGCCCACCCCCAGAAAAAAAGTTACACAAAAAACAAATTTTCGGGCCAACTACACGCTGGCCGGAAAAAATCTGGGATTTCAACCAAACTTGGTATTTCGTTTGCCCATCGTTTGCCCAGGTTTGCCCACCAAAAATTTTCGTTTGCCCACCCCCAGAAAAAAAGTTACACACAAATCAAATTTTCGGGCCAAATACACGCTGGCCGAAAAAATCTGGGATTTCAACCAAACTTAGTATATCGTTTGCCCATCGTTTGCCCATCAAAAATTTTCGTTTGCCCACACACAGAAAAAAACCAAAAATTTTCGTTTGGCTACCCAAACAAAAAAATTACACGAAAAAAATTTTCGTGGCAAATCCAATTTGACCAAAAGAATCAGGTATTTTAAATATTTTAGTAAATCGTTTGCCTAAGTTACTATTTCCAAATAGAGTATTTGCGTTTACCCACAGAATATTTTCGTTTGCCCAGATACAGAAATGGAATTCAAGGCAGAAGCGTTTATTAAACGGTGTCTCCGAGTTACGCTTTTGTTAATATAATCGACCCGGCTACCACTTACCCTATAGAAACAATGATAATTTGCAGTATACAATTTCTTAATAGTGTATTTTTGTTTGCCCAGTGACTATTTTCGTTTGCCCAGGAACAGAAATGCAAATAAAGGAAGAAGCGTTTATTAATCGGGGCTCTGGCTTACGCTTCTGTTCATATAAACGGCCTGGCTACCACTTACGCTGAAGGAACAATTTAATATTCAGTATGCTAATTCTCAATAGTGTATTTTCGTTTGCCCAGTGACAATTTTCGTTTGCCCAGGCACAGAAATGCAAATAAAGGAAGAAGCGTTTATTTATCGCGGCTCTGGCTTACGCTTCTGTTCATATAAACGGCCTGGCTACCACTTACGCTGAAGGAACAATAATAATATTCAGTATACTATTTCGTAATAGTGTATTTTCGTTTGCCCAGTGACAATTTTCGTTTGCCCAGGCTCAGAAATGCAAATAAAGGCAGAAGCGTTTATTTACCGGTGCCTCCGACTAACGTTTTTGTTTATATAATCGACCCGGCTACCACTTACACTGAAGGAACAATTTTAATATTCAGTATGCTAATTCTCAATAGTGTATTTTCGTTTGCCCAGTGACTATTTTCGTTTGCCCAGGCACAGAAATGCAAATAAAGGAAGAAGCGTTTATTTATCGGGGCTCCGCTTACGCTTCTGTTCATATAAACGGCCTGGCTACCACTTACGCTGAAGGAACAATAATAATATTCAGTATACTCATTCTTAATAGTGTATTCTCGTTTGCCCAGTGACAATTTTCGTTTGCCCAGGCTCAGAAATGCAAATAAAGGCAGAAGCGTGTATTTACCGGTGCCTCCGACTAACGTTTTTGTTTATATAATCGACCCGGCTATCACTTACACTGAAGGAACAATTTTAATATTCAGTATGCTAATTCTCAATAGTGTATTGTCGTTTGCCCAGTGACTATTTTCGTTTGCCCAGGCACAGAAATGCAAATAAAGGAAGAAGCGTTTATTAATCGGGGCTCTGGCTTACGCTTCTGTTCATATAAACGGCCTGGAAAGTGACAACTCAAAAAGCAATTTTGAGTAACCGCTACCAGGAAACAAAATAAATTTGAATTAACAAATTATGGGATTAGTAACATCAGTTGTTCAAGTTGGTTGCGTAGGAAACATCGAATAACACAGTAATAGATTAATGTGACGATAATTTCATTAAGGTTCTAGTTTAGGGTACTGAAAAGCGCGCGATTTTTGGTTGCATCACTACGTCATTGCGATATGATCGGATTTGTCTGAAGTCGGGTAATACGTAGAGAAAAGTCGAAAAAAATCATAAACTATATTTTCAGGAGAAAGGCCCAGAATTTATTTATAGACAGCCAGTTTATATTATAACATTTATTGACCAATATCGAAACCTTTTTTGGTTCCTTATTCAAGGTATACTAAAATATGTACATTTGAAATTATAAAAATTGTGTATAAATATAACATGGGAAGGTAAACGATGAAAATTTGATAAACCATTGTTATCAAATATAATTATGAAATGTACAGGTGATGGCTTACCTCATGTGAATTATAATTAAATTAGTTCATTAGTACAAAATATTTGATTCATAAACCCATAGACCATATCAATAGGATAAATAATTAATTTAAATGTAAAGTTGGTTAAATTTCAATTCAATTGCTGAACAATGTCGGTCTAGGTAAATAATAGTCCGCGTTGCTAATGTGACTGAGTATCAGGTGAGGAAATGTTATGTCAAAAACGCGGCAAGGGTAGAAGAAAGTAGAGGGTAAAGTTTAGTAAGGAAGAGGTCGCAAGGGGGGGATTGCAATAAAGAGTGTTGATCTAAAGTGGAGATTTATAAACTTGGCAAACTAATTTTGCATTTAGATGTTTATTTTCATTAATAAGTTATTATAGATATTCAATATTTGGTCGCTCTCAACCACAGTATTCATAGAATTATTTAGTTTATTTTCTGAAGTAAGTCTCGGGAAATATTTACATTCATTATCTAAAATGTCAACATTTTTGAAATCTATTTCATGATTTTTATTTTAAATTTTTATCATTTAACTTACTTATATAAATTTATACACAATTTTTTATAATTTATAATGTACATATTTCAGTATACCTTCAAGGAGAAGAAACCAAAAAAGGTTTCGAATCGTTTGACCATAATTGTCACAATACAAACTGACTGTTCATAAATAAATCCTGGACCATTCTTCCAATAATATAGTTAACAGACAGCCTAGGATAAAACCTAAAATCAAAAAGTACTTCTATATCAGAGGAGGACGGCACGTGCCTCACAACCTTTACATCCGCCACCGAGATCTACTGCCCGCAACATATGTTTGGCGATCAGGGTAGAAAAAGGGGAGCAAACTCTATCGACGCGATGATTTGTGCATCCTTATTTGTTGTTCTCCCAGCTGTCTGTACCCGTGGTAAGACAGCCATTTATAGTTACATCAGAAACTGCTCAAAATTGATTAAAGAACTAATATTTAAACTGTTTTGATTTAACGAACGTTATGATTACAAATGATTTACTGTATCCTTTATTAACAGTATTTTGAGAGCTACAGAAAATTAATATTAATAATTATAACTCTCCAAATCCATTGTAAAATAATGTTGTGTCTCTTTGTGCGTGGGCGAGTATATGATAATGATATTAATTTTTTACTGTGTTTCGTAATTTTCTTCTCAAGCCAGTTTACCGACATAGAATTTCCCCAAAGACTTTTAAAACACAATTAAATTACATGAGATATTCAAATGTACCTAAAAAAGTAATTTATGGAGACATACTGTAACTATAAAAATTTACCCGCTTATTTAAAAGCTTATGCTTTTTCAATTATTAATAATATACAATATATGCATGCAGTTCCAATACAATTCAGACAGTATCTGGATTATTTCTATGGATGTTTTACATACTTTCCCCCTTCATACAGTAATGCAATGACACTATTATAATATATACTATATAATAGGAAAATGCATGCTGATCTGAGCGAGTCTTCCGACCGCCGGCGACGCTCCCGCGTAGGAGAGCTTGGGTCACGTTCCAGGTAGTGTCATAAAAGAGCCGCCCGCGTCCGAATAGAAAGGAAGTATGGAAACAATTGCGCCTCGTCCAGATGTTGCCACAGGCCACACAGATTGGCGAATAACAGATCATAAATATTTGTGTGCCGACAGGGTCCTCCTTCCACCAGCCGCACTCAGGCGTGTGAACGCGTCACTACTTGCGTCGGATGAGTGCGTTTGAAGTGAATAATGGAATATGCAACCCACGCGAGTTGCAAATTTCGTCAAGGCTCTCGAGGAACAAGGAGAAATCCGTCTGTCCTCCCCCTCTGCGCCGTGGACATCGTCTGAGAATTAAGTCCGTTCTACTTATAACTTCAGTAGAATGTCGATAATCCAAAATAATAACAATCGAGGTGTGTCAAGTTAGCACAACCACCACAGCACAGCCACATGAAACCATTTGAAGTATTTAGTACTCATATACTACTGATTTATTCCCCCAAAATGAAATTGATTGTTACCGTTTATTAACTAAATATTGTTATGGCGACTTGAGGGTTGTGCTACCATGTTAGTCATTCCAGTACGTAAAAACTAGAATGTAGAAACGGGCATAATCGAATAAAACCTATTGGAAAATTATTCATTTATTACTCCAAAGTTATATTTGTCTTTGTTACCGTTTAATAAATAAATATTATGCCGGCAAGAGCGTCATGTTGCCATGACAGTCATTAGTGTGCGAAAATTAGAAAGTAAAACTTTTTCAAAATTGGTATTCCTCAGCTGATCTGACCGAAATCAAGAATCTTGGAATTTGAAACGAATATTTTGATTTTTTGTGATACATTTCAGGAAGCCTTAACATTTTCAAACATTACTAAAACTGCCTCCAAATGTTTGCATTTTCCCCTCGAGTAAAGTAAAGAAAGGTTAATAATATCTCAGGTTTTATTTTCGTTGAACACTGAATTTTCGAAAATTCAGAAGTTAAAATTTTTGGTCGCCTTCCTACAACTACGTATTTCAATTATACATATTTGTTTATTGAAATCTGGTTTCCAAAGACAGATCATTAGGAAAGGCCTTGTATAATTTTTTTGAAAAATGAATAGTTTTCGCGTAATTTTTGCTTAAAATAATGCCAATTAAAATAAATATTTTCTCGGCCCGAAATATTTTTTAAAATTTTTTCTTCAACAGAGCTTAACGTTTATAAAAATAACGCAGGTATCATTTTCGTTGGACACACTGAATTTTCGAAAATTGTAAAAGTTACAAATAATGCGATAAATTATGTGCACTACGAGATTTATTAATGATCACTAAAACATAATTTTCATACATGTATTTATCGTTTCCTAGTTACAATTCCTTATTCTGAATCAATATTAAGCTCGCAGAAACTGAAGAAACTAACTAGTCGCTAGACTGTCACCACTGAGGGCTGGGTTCGATTCTCGTCGATCTCATGCGAAATTTGTTGCAACAAAATGAGTTTGGTTGCTTCACAAGGTCCAACCCCTGTGAAGTGTCCTAAACCCTATCCGTATCCTATTTCCTTCCAAATTCTGGTCGCTGGGTAGTGACGCAGGAGGGCGTGGTAGGAGCGTGCGCGAACATGCTACCTGGCGGTCCCTGCGACGAGGTTGCGATTACACGTAAAATAAAATGTTAACGGAGAATTACTGCACAAATGTAAGCACTCATATCAACACTCGTTTAAGGGCTAATACTCGCGTTGCGTCAATATAGACGTAACAAATTAAAAAAAAAACACTTGCTTAGACTGCTCAAAATCGCAGATACGCAACACTACAACTATTCCAATATATATATATATATATATATATATATATATATATATATATATATATATATATATATATATATATATATACACACATATATATATATATGTGTGTGGGTGTGTGTGTATTTCTATAAATATTTATAAATAATCTGCCCACGTGGGGCATAGCTGAGATATATTTTAACATCCTTCCACTAATAACTGATAAATAGTAATTTCTTTCATAATTGCCCTCTTTTGCTGCCCTGTTTTGCACTGATATTGATGTTTCCGTACTCTATTGACTAATGCTGTCCAAAATTATTCTATCCCGAACTTTCCGTAATTATCACCACAGATGCGTGCCTAATTCCAAATACTTCCCTACAATTTGGCGGCGTTTGATACAATTACACATTACATGATTACACGCACTAATTCCTATTATTAACATGTGAATTTTTCTATTTCTCTGTTATGAATTATGTCGCCCTCGTGGGCTGAACAAAAACTATATTCCATACTGTTCCTTCGGCTGCTAGCATTAGAGCGATGTCACTCGTTCCATGTCCAGAATAACAAAGAGCGTTTTTGTGCCTATTGACCGGATCATTACTTCCATTCCATTGTTTCTATTTTTTTTAATCTTCCGGTCTACATACGCCACCTGTATTTACAGTGGGCGTCTACAAGAGACCATGGTCAAACTATACAACTATACCGCGATGTCAATTTTTTTCTCTCTTCCCGATCGTGATAATTTTTCTATATTCTGTTAATTGAAACTAAATTATTAAATTTTTAAATTATTAAATTTCCTGCCAATTTTTGAACATGGGTTCGACACACGTCATACACTCCCTACCTGTTGCATGTGGACGTGTGATTCTGTATAGAACCACGATTCCTGAAAGTTCTATTAATTGGAATTAATTAGTAGACTGATGACAACTACTATGAATTATCAGCCTTTTTTAACCAATAAAAATTTAACATTTATTCTTATTATACATGGCAGTTCTGTCAAAGTTACGTAAATTTCTTTCAGATTAAACATTAAAACACCGTACGGGTTTGATTTTAGTTTGTAAGCTAACTTTCGCAATTATGCTCGTAATCTTGATTGTTAACTTCTCGTCTGACTGGAAGAATGAAGTTCCCGGAATCCCCCGGAACCAATTTTCGTGTCCTTTTGTAAATAAAATTGTTCAGAATATTCTCAACGATTGCTATAATGAGACTTAATATTCCCACAATTTAACACGCGTTCGCGACTTCCCGATCTGTGTTTCGTATGAAACACCTACTCGCGACTGACTATATTTAGTATGTAATTAGTGGAAAATTCTTCCATCTACGAAGCTACCGTGATGTATCACTTCTCGAAACATGGAGTATATTTAATTTCAACTTCGAAGTTGCCGATTACAATGTACCAACACAAATTTACACGAATTAATTTCTCAAACTTGAAACTAAACAAATTCCCGGCTTATTATCATCTACATAAACCCAGCGTACGTGGAAAACTCGATCGCACTTCACCAACTGCTTACGCGTGATCACGACGAACATTTTCTAGAGAGTGAATTTATGCAATCTTCCTGACGATCCCGACATCCAACGCCCCCTTCATACTTTTTGCACATAATGTATTCGGGGCCGTGTTCATTCGTACCACGTTCTAACATCAGGCATGGAAGAAAGCAAGCATCGGTGACTCTTGTTGATGTGTTGTCCTATTTACGCCATGCTAACGGTTTCTCTTTGACTATAAACGAGGCTACATTCAAACACTAAATCTTGATTTTATTATAAAAAACTAATTCCATGGTTCTTGCCTTATCACACTATAGTTACCTAAATATAAATATTCCTTATTATTACACGTTATGTACTAACAAAAAACAAAGAGTTCCATTTTAGGATTTTTCAGGATATGAACGTGTTGAATTGTTTACCAATTGCTTCCACCACCATTGCCCATTGAATGCAAATGTCAGTTCGCGCATACCAGTTGGTAGGGGGAGGGTCGTTGGGCTTTCCGCGCGGTTAGCATCGTTAGGGAAGCAGCAAATTTGGCCGCGCCTCGTCGTTTGCCACCCACTATGCCTCACATCTGTGCAGACACAGGGTGGGCATAGCCGCCAAGTGTTACATCGAAGCACGTTTTTCTCTCCCTATCGTAACTTTGCATCTTTGCGGCGGCTTCTGTCGCCAGCCGCGCGGTTCAGCAATAAACCGATTTAGCGGGTCGGGCCGGCCATAGAAGACCGCCCAGCTTGTTGCTCTCCCTTGCCTTGAAATACCCTAGTAACTTCACGTACAGAGATTGTCTGTCCGAATGGCTGAGCCATAAAAAGCTCGCCCTCAACCTAGACAAGTGCGTAGCCGTCAACTTCACCCGACAGAGGGCCGACCCCGATGAAGTCGTGAGGCTAGCCGGCGCGCACCTACCCTGGCAAAAGACGGCGAAGTATCTTGGTGTGATGCTCGATAGCAGTCTCCGCTGGCACGCCCACGCCAGATACCTTAGCCAGAAAATAACTGCCCGAACCACTCTCCTACGCCCACTTCTTCGAGCCCCCGAACTCCATCCAGCCCTCAAACGCCGCGTATTCACCGCCTGCGTGCGGTCCATTTGGACGTACGCCTGCGAGGTATTCGCGGCGGCACCTCCCTCCACCCTCCGTCCGATTCGCTCGGCGGAAAACCGTGCAGCGCGTCTCGCGGCGCTACCGCACCTCCCTCCACCCCCACCAAACAGATACCCTAGAAACACCGACGTGTTCGGAGTCCTGGGTGTAAAAAAACAATTCATGCCGGAGCTTCAAAGGCGCTCGGCTACGGCGCTTGCAAAGGCGCTGGGACCGAAGGCGCCGCGCATCCTGCGCGACACCGGCCGAGAGGCGAACAGCGACGCACATCGGTCCTATCTACGGAAAGGACCGAAACACGTCGCCTTCACCTTCCGTGCGCTGCCTCACGACACGCTTGCTACCTTGTGCGAGCAAGCGGAGGCAGCCGAACGCGGAGGGGAAGACTCGCCATCGGCCGAGGCACGCGTGGGCAACGCGACGACGCGCCCCTCCTGCCACACCTCCCAATGGGCCTGAGCGCCACGGACACTTTGAGCCAAGTCAGTGCCGTGGCGAACAAAAACAGAAGACAGTGTAGTGCTGTGGGAATGAATGAGTAGAATGAATGGTTATGTATATAATGAATGAATGGTTATGTATATAATGAATAAATGGTTATGTATATAATGAATGAATGATGCGTGAATGAAAAATAAATTAGAAAAGAAATATGAAAACTTTACAAAAACATTTAGAATTAAGAAAAGAAGAAAAAAAAACATTATTCGTGTCATTAAGTATGCCAAAGTGCTACAATATAATTATTAAATTAGATTTAAGCTAGAATTAAGTTAGCTTAGTTACTATTAGCTTCTTACCTATCCCTCTCAGCTGCTTAAGCCGCAAGGCAGCAGCGAAATTTGTAAATCGCAAGTTGTAAATAAATTCCCGCCTCCTTAGGGTTACTGTGGAGGGGAAACAACAAAAAAGATTGTCTGTCTTTCACTTGGATTCCGTTTCATAAATTTGGCTAGAAGATTTTTGAGACGTGCTGTTTCACGCCCTGTTGCTACTATGTATATTACTTTCTTTCTTTCTTTGTGGTGTTTTGTTTATTGTAAATTGCCTGAGGATGAGGAAAAATGATTTCCTACACACTCGAATTTTTAGACAAATTTTGTACATATGTAAATAAATTAATAATAAGTTCTCTTTAATAACCCGTGTGTCTAAAATGTGGTCAAATGCACGAAACTGAATTGAATACCCTAGTAGTACCCAATTATGATAGCATCTAAAAAATATTTTTCAAGAGAAGGAAAAAATCTCTGAATCTCTGAAGGAAAAAAAGAATCTCTGAAAAATTATCTCTGAATGTTTCAGAAGGTGTTCCCTAACTTAATTTTTACTTGGATTTTCATCGTTGAAGTGTAATAACTACCAGTTAACATTCTATTTCGGCTGCCGGATTCCCGTAAGAATATACGCTTCTGCCTGTAATTTCATTTCTGTACCTGGGCAAACGAAACTAACTATAGAGAAAAAGTGTTCTAAATTATATAATTCTTGCTTTAGCGTAAGTGTCAGACAGCGAAGGCATCAGCCAAAGCACCGTTAAATACACGATCCTGCCTTTAATTCTATTTCTGTGCCTGGGCACACAAAAAGTGACACTGGGCAAACGGAAATATACTATTAAGAAATAGTATACAGAATATTATTATTGTTCCTTCAGCGCAAGTGGTAGCCAGGACGTTTATATGAACAGAAGCATAAGCCTGTGCCCCGATAAATAAACGCTTCTTCCTTTATTTGCATATCTGTGCCTGGACAAACGAAAATAGTCACTGGGCAAACGACAATACACTATTGGGAATTAGCATACTGAATATTAAAATTGTTCCTTCAGTGTAAGTGGTAGCCGGGTCGACACTTTAAGCCAAGTCAGTGCCGTGGCGAACAGAAGACAGTGCAGTGCTGTGTGAATGAATGGTCATGTATATATTGAATGAATGGTCATGTATATATTGAATGAATGGTTATGTATATAATGAATGAATGAATGATGCGTGAATGAAAAATAAATTAAAAATAAAAGAACCACACAGAAAACCACAATAAAACATTTAGAATTAAGAAAAAAACCCAACAACATTTCCCTGTAAATTAAGTATGCGAAAGTGCTACATCATAGTTATTATATTAGATTTAAGTTAGAATTAAGCTTTTTTTTGCCTCTCCCTTAGCTGCTTAAGCCGCAAGGCAGCATCGTAATTTGTACGCCAGTATTTAAATAAATAAATTCCCGCCTCCTCAGGGTTACTGTGGAGGGGAAACAACAAAAAAAAGGGTCGATTATATAAACAAAAACGTTAGTCGGAGGCACCGGTAAATAAACGCTTCTGCCGTTATTTGCATTTCTGAGCCTGGGCAAACGAAAATTGTCACTGGGCAAACGAAAATACACTGTTACAAAATACTATACTGAATATTATTATTGTTCCTTCAGCGTAAGTGGTAGCCAGGCCGTTTATATGAATAGATGCGTAAGCCCGAGCCCCGATAAATAAACACTTCTTCCTTTATTTGCATTTCTGTGCCTGGGCAAATGAAAATAGTCACTGGGCAAACGACAATACACTATTGAGAATTAGCATACTGAATATTAAAATTGTTCCTTCAGTGTAAGTGGTAGCCGGGTCGATTATATAAACAAAAACGTTAGTCGGAGGCACCGGTAAATAAACGCTTCTGCCTTTATTTTCATTTCTGAGCCTGGGCAAACGAAAATTGTCACTGGGCAAACGAAAATACACTATTACGAAATAGTATACTGAATATTATTATTGTTCCTTCAGCGTAAGTGGTAGCCAGGCCGTTTATATGAACAGAAGCGTAAGCCAGAGCCCCGATTAATAAACGCTTCTTCCTTTATTTGCATTTCTGTGCCTGGGCAAACGAAAATAGTCACTGGGCAAACGACAATACACTATTGAGAATTAGCATACTGAATATTAAAATTGTTCCTTCAGTGTAAGTGGTAGCCGGGTCGATTATATAAACAAAAACGTTAGTCGGAGGCACCGGTAAATAAACGCTTCTGCCTTTATTTGCATTTCTGAGCCTGGGCAAACGAAAATTGTCACTGGGCAAACGAAAATACACTATTACGAAATAGTATACTGAATATTATTATTGTTCCTTCAGCGTAAGTGGTAGCCAGGCCGTTTATATGAACAGAAGCGTAAGCCAGAGCCCCGATAAATAAACGCTTCTTCCTTTATTTGCATTTCTGTGCCTGGGCAAACAAAAATAGTCACTGGGCAAACGAAAATACACTATTGAGAATTAGCATACTGAATATTAAAATTGTTCCTTCAGTGTAAGTGGTAGTCGGGTCGATTATATAAACAAAAACGTTAGTCGGAGGCACCGGTAAATAAACGCTTCTGCGTTTATTTGCATTTCTGTGCCTGGGCAAACGAAAATAGTCACTGGGCAAACGACAATACACTATTGAGAATTAGCATACTGAATATTAAAATTGTTCCTTCTGTGTAAGTGGTAGCCGGTTCGATTGTATAAACAAAAACGTTAGTCGGAGGCACCGGTAAATAAACGCTTCTGCCTTTATTTGCATTTCTGTGCCTGGGCAAACGAAAATAGTCACTGGGCAAACGACAATACACTATTGAGAATTAGCATACTGATTATAAAATTGTTCCTTCAGTGTAAGTGGTAGCCAGGTCGATTTTATAAACAAAAACGTTAGTCGGAGGCACCGGTAAATAAACGCTTCTGCCTTTATTTGCATTTCTGAGCCTGGGCAAACGAAAATTGTCACTGGGCAAACGAAAATGCACTATTAAGAAATTGTATACTGCAAATTATTATTGTTTCTATAGGGTAAGTGGTAGCCGGGTCGATTATATTAACAAAAGCGTAACTCGGAGACACCGTTTAATGAACGGTTCTGCCTTGAATTCCATTTCTGTATCTGGGCAAACGAAAATATTCTGTGGGTAAGCGCAAATACTCTGTTTGGAAATAGTAACTTAGGCAAACAATTTACTAAAATATTTAAAATACCTGATTCTTTTGGTCAAATTGGATTTGCCACGAAAATTTTTTTCGTGTAATTTTTTTGTTTTGGTAGCCAAACGAAAATTTTTGGTGGGCAAACGATGGGCAAACGATATACTAAGTGTGGTTGAAATCCCAGATTTTTTCGGCCAGCGTGTATTTTGCCCGAAAATTTGATTTGTGTGTACCTTTGTTTCTGGGGGTGGGCAATCGAAAATTTTTGGTGGGCAAACCTGGGCAAACGATGGGCAAACGAAATACCAAGTTTGGTTGAAATCCCAGATTTTTTTCCGGCCAGCGTGTAGTTGGCCCGAAAATTTGTTTTGTGTGTAACTTTTTTTCTGGGGGTGGGCAAACGAAAATTTTTGGTGGGCAAACCTGGGCAAACGATGGGCAAACGATATACCAAGTTTGGTTGAAATCGCAGATTTTTTCCGGCCAACTTCACGGAGGTTCAACATGCTCATGGGGAAAAGATAAGCGAAACGTTAAAAATTAAGGCCAGGCGATCTCAGAAAAGTACAATGAAGGAATTATTCAGGAACATCAAATTGCCGTGTCTTGGATCTCGCAGATCTACTGCGAGCACTCCCGGATTAAGGCTCTAGAACGATTCGTTTACGTGTAATTTAACCATATAGATTTTGACCATGCAACGAGTGTTGCGGGTTGCATTTGATATGAATATTTAGATACGATTTTTTCCAAAAGATTGTTCGCATTTTAATACTCAAAATGCCATTTTTTACGTCTCCGAGAACTTTTCTTTCTTTGGAGACCTCATTTAAAAAGATTGGTTGCCTTTGAGAGTCGCAGAAGTTATATATACTACTGAAATAATATAGCAGTCGATCATTTAGTTATGAGGATCTTGGCTGCCCGGGTGACGCCGCGTTGAGGGCTAAATTGCCGACGTTTCAATCATCGTTTTGTGATCTTAATCAGGGCTGGTATGCGCCCGGTTTAAATTTGGGTGGGAACCAAGTACGATTGACTGAAACAGTCGGTCAATCGTAGCTGGACCGCCCGGGCGTAGACCGCCCCGGCGTAGTCCAGCTCTGAACCGCCTCCAGTTAACCGCGGGAGGCGGTCGAGTCAGGTGGCGCGGCGCGTGATCGGACGACACGGTGCGTTCGGGCGGGGCGGTCCACGGTCGGACGGCATAGGACGATCCGGGATCGGACGGCACGGTGCGGTTTCAGCCAATCTTACTTGGTTCCCATCCAAATATAAACCCGGGCGCAGACCACCTCGGCAGATCGCTCTGATCTCCAGACCGCTCTGGACCACACCGCGGTGGTGGTACTTTAATTGCGATTCGGCGTACGATCCCAAACACGTTTCTCGTGACCCCGCCTCTCACCAGCATCGAGGCCACAATGGTGGAGATTGGAACGCCGCGGGGGCCGATCGTGGTCGTCTCCGCCTACAAGCGGCCTCAGGAACCACTCGCGGTACTCAACCTCGATGCACTGCTGACGCTCGGGGCGCCGATCATCATAGCGGGCGACCTCAACGCGAAGCATCCGGATTGGGGATGCCGCGTTGGTAACTCTTCGGGAGCCCGTCTATTAGCCTTTTTCAATCAATATGATCAGCTCAGCATCGCCCCGCCCTCTTCCTTCACCCACCTACACACCAATCCTATCACCAACACCATTGAAAGTGACATCCTGGATATTGCTCTTCACTCTCCATCTCTCTCTCTTTAAACCCCAAAACCACTTCACGACCTCACATCTGATCATCTTCCCGTCATTTTCGCCCTACATAATATCTTCGCTGCCCCTACTCACTCCAAGCTCAATTCTGAAACCTCCTGGAAAACCTACCAAACTAAATTAAACAATAAACTTATTTCAATTGACCGCGCCATCAACCACCTTAATTATCAAATTAAATCTGCCTTTACCGAATCAACCATCAAACACCCCATATCATCGTCTTCCCCCTCACAAACCCCGGTTGAGCTGATCCGTCTTATACAAGAGCGCCGTACGGCACAAAGGCAATACCACCGATCGCGCGACCCCGATGCAAAAGCCGCGTATCAGCGCATAAGGAGGGGAACATCTCGCCTCCTGAGAGAACAGAGAAACGCGATGTGGGAAGGGTACATTAAAAAATCGCAAATAAACAATGCAGAAGACCTATGGAAACTGCAGCGAGCCCTCAGAAACCCCGCCCCCGCCGTCACCGCCCTCGAGCGCCCAAATGGCCTAGCGCCGACTTACGACCCCGCTGTAAAGGCGGAAGTATTCGCCGACATGCTGGCAAGTAGATATACGCCCCCGCCTATTTCACGCTCGCTGCAGCTCCCTACCACCGCCGCGGAAATTCAATTCAACATCGCTCCCCCCATCACCATCTCGTCCGACTGGCACATCAAAGAGGATGAAGTGCGCAACCTTCTAAAAAACACAAACACGAAGAAGTCGAGCGGCCCTGTCAAGCTCACGGGAGCAATGATTAAACATCTACCGCAAAAGGCCGCCGACCTCTTAGCACAAATTTACACAGCGTGCATTTCTGTGCAATACTTTCCACTCGAATGGAAAGCGGCTACCATCACTCTACTTGCGAAGCCAAATAAGAACTCGCGCCTCCCGGAAAACTACCGGCCCATTTCTCTCCTGCCGATTCTCGGTAAACTCCTCGAGAAAATAATTCTCACGAGAATCCAACGGGATCTCGAGAAAAAGGGCACTATCACGGAGGAGCAATTTGGTTTTCGTAAGCAGCGTTCCTCTGCTATGCAGGCGCTTCGTTTCGCCTTCTTCGTTTCTTTGGCTCTTAGCCGCCGCTGTTCAGTTCCTGCTCTCTTTTTCGACTTCTCATCCGCCTTCGACACTGTCCACCACCCGCTTCTTCTTCACAAACTTCGTCCCTACATACCTCTCCACATTCTCAACTTAATCACTATCTCTCTCACCGCTCCTTCACCGTAAAATACCAGCTCTTCACGTCTTCCTCCCGCCCTATTTACGCCGGCGTCCCCCAGGGCGCCGTCCTCTCTCCCTTTCTTTTCTCTCTCTTCATTAACGATGCGCCGGCGATCACCGGAGTGCATAGCTTCGTCTACGCAGACGACATAGCGTACGCTGTGAAGGATAGCCGGATCAACTTTGCCACTAGACGGCTGCAGCGCGCCGCACTCGCACTATCGAACTGGAGTGCGGAAAACGGCCTCGCGCTGAATGCACAGAAATGTCAAGCCATCACCTTTATACATAAACTCAACCACAACACGCACACTGTCGCGCCCATCCGCCTAGATGCTCACACTCTTCCGTGGCGACAATCTGTCACATATCTAGGCGTTATATTCGACTCCAAACTCACCTGGAGGGAGCACATCAAAGAAGCCAGAAAAAAAATGACTTGGCGCATCAGCTCCCTGCTGCCACTCTTCAGGAGCCGCTCCCTTCAGGAGAAAACAAAGATTAGACTGTACCTCGCATGCGTAAGAAGTGCGGGGCTCTACGCATGCGAGGTTTGGGCCACGGCGCCAACGACAACGCGTGATCTACTCACAACAGCAGAGAATTATTTTATAAAAACGGCTCTAAAACCAGCTCCAGGCGACGCCTACGGAAACACTCTCCGCACACACAACACCAACACCATCTCCTCCACCATTCACACACTCGCCACGGATAGAATAACTTCCATCTTCTCAAACATTGACACACACCCCCTCTTTCGCCCCTACATTCAATACTTTAACAAAAAATCCCGCTTTAAAACCAAGAAACTCCCTTCCGATGTCATCTTTCTGAACCTCCTTAAATTCCCTTAACACTTAATTCTTAATTTCTTCACTCATCCCTCGTTAGTTAAGTTGCGGGCGAGGAAAAGATTCCCAAAGATCACACTAGAATTTAATACTCTAGCTACTATCTGTGACGTACTGAGCTCATTGCCTTCTCTGCTGCCTGCTTGCCTTCCATTAGGATCCACATCAGAATCTAAATAGAAAATAAATATGTAAACTTGTAAATTTTTGTAAATAATCTAGGTAGGAACATATAGAATTAAGTTAAGAATTAGGTATTAGGTATAGTGTAAAATTTTATAGTAACTAAATTAGGAAAACTTGTAAATATTTGTAAATAAAATTTAGGTAGGAAACATTTAGAATTAAGTTAGGAATTAGGTATTAGGTATAGCGCAAAAATTTTGTAATAATTAAAGTAGGAAAACTTGTAAATATGTAAATAAAATCTAGGTAGGAAACATTTAGGATTAAATTAGAAATTAGGGATTAGGTATAGTAAAAAACTTTGTTAAAACCTGTAAAGAACTTATAGATAGAATTTAGGTTAGAAAATTTCAGAAACATTAGGATTTAAGTAGATAATAGGTACTAGCTTTAAGTAAAACATGTACAACCTAAATAAATAAAAGGACCGGTTTGCGGGTGCGAAACGGGAAATGACTTACTTCAAGGGAGCAGCCTAGTAAAATCAAATGCAAGATTTTACAATAAAAATGAGACAATCATAGGGCGCCCGCCATCAAAATATGAGACAATCATAGGGCGCCCGCAAAAAGTTTCTACAACAACCATCTGCCAACATCAAATCGGAAGAACTTCTTACCGGAGCAGGCCGTATTAACTGCACATCTCCACGATGACCCAGCAGATTGTACCGCTGCCCACACCTCGCACGCGTAGAGCCCCGCGCTCCTTACGCACGCGAGGTACAGGCGGATTTTTACCTTATCCTGAAGGGATTTGGTTTTGAAGAGTGGAAGAAGGCAGTGTATGCGTTGTATCATGTTTCTTTGTGTTTTTTGTAGGTGTGCATTCCAGTTTAGGCGTCGGTCAAATGTGACGCCTAGGTATTTAATTTCGTCTTGCCACGGAAGAGAGTGAGTGTGTAGGTGGATGGGAGCGACGGTGTGCGCGTTGTGAGAAAGTTTGTGGGTGAAGAGATTGGCCTGGCATTCCTGCGCATTCAGCGTGAGGCCGTTTTCCGCACTCCAATTCGTTAGTGCATTTGCGGCACGCTGAAGTTTTTTTGCAATGGCGAATTTAATTCTGCTATCTTTGACTGCGAACGCTACGTCGTCAGCGTAGATAAAATTGCTCACTCCTGTAGTAGTAAGAGAGTCATTTATAAAGAGAGAGAAGAGGAAGGAAGAGAGCACGGCTCCTTGTGGGACGCCGGCGAGAATGGGGTGAGAAGAAGAGGTGTAGGATTTATAGATGACAGAGAAAGAGCGAGATGATAGGTAACTTGTAATTAGATTTAGTAGAAATGTGGGGACATAGGGGCGACGTTTGTGAAGAAGGAGTGGGTGGTGGACGGTATCGAAGGCGAATGAGAAATCAAAGAAGAGAGCTGGAAGAGTGCAGTGGCGGTCGAGGGCGGAAGAGGTGAAAAGAGCAAAGCGGAGAGCTTGAAGAGCGGAGGAGCGATTCTTCCGAAAACCGAACTGCGTCACCCTGATTATTCCTCGCTGCTCGAAATCTGGCAGAATTCTCTTGAGAATTAGTTTCTCGAAGAGTTTGCCGAGAATCGGGAGGAGGGAGATCGGTCGATAGTTTTCCGGGAGACGCGAGTTTTTGTTCGGTTTCGGAATTATCGTCACAGTCGCAGATTTCCATGCTGCGGGGAAATATTGCACAGAAATGCAGGGAGTGTAAATAGAAGCTAGGAGACGGGCGGCCTTAGGAGGTAGTTTCTTAAGCATTTCGCCTGAGAGTTTGTCCGGCCCGCCCGCTCGTTTCGTGTCAATGTCTTTAAGTTGGTCGCTTACCTCATCCTCAGTGATTTGCCAGTCAGACGGAATTTCGTGTGGGGGCGTCGGAGAAAAAGAAATTTCCGCGGCGGTGGCTGGAAGAGAAAGGCTGATAGAAGGTGAAGAGAAGCGCGTTTGCAGAGTATCTGCGAAGACTTCTACTTTAACTGCGGGGTCATAGGTGGGAGGTAGGCCGTGGGTTAAGTGTTGTGGTGGCCGGCTGTGGGCTTCGCAAGGCCCGTTGCAATTTCCACAGATCTTTTGCGTTATTGATTTGGGAATTTCGAATAAGTTGTTCCCACATCGCATTCCTGTGCTCCCGCAAGAGCTTGGAGGTTTTCCGCCGAATAGATTGATACGTTGCTTTTGCTGCAGGGTCGTGAGAGCGGTGGTATTCTCTCTGCGCCTTTCGGCGCTCCTGAATGAGACGAATCAGCTCGACGGGCGTTTGGTTAGAGTTCAGAGAAGGTGCGGGGGTGTGGGAGTTTTCGTGGAAGGCGGATTTGATTTGGTAGTTGAGGTGGGTAATGGCACGGTCAATATTGTGAGGGGAATCTAGGACGGGGTTTCCGATGAGCTTGTTTGAAACCTTCGTTTTAAACGAAGCCCAATCGGTGACGGGTTTGGGTTTTGGGGCGGGGGCGGAGAAGAGAGCTCTCTGCAGGGCAAAGAGAATTAGGAGGTGATCAGATGTGAGGTCGTGAAGGGGTTTGGGAGTTGTGATGGAGAGGGAAGGGGAATGAAGGGCGATATCAAGGATATCACCTATTTGATTTGTAAAAAGGTTGGTGCGGAGGTGGGTAATAGATGGAGGAGCGGAAATGGTGAGCTGATTGCTTCTATTCAGGTAGGAGAGCAGGCGATTTCCCGCAGCGTTCCGCACACGGCAGCCCCAGTCCGTGTGCTTTGCATTTAGATCGCCTGCTATAATTAACGACGGTCCGAGCGTCAGCAGCGTATCGAGGTCGCTTTCCTCTAGCTGAAGTTGAGGCCGCTTATAAGCGGAGACGAGTGTAATCGCTCCTTGCGGCGTTCCTACTTCAACAGCTGTGGCTTCTATTGCGGCGAGAGGCGGCATTACCAGAAGCGTATGTGGGATATTTTTCCGAATAGCTATAAGAGTGCCACCGCCGCGGTGCGGCCCAGGACGGCTGTTTTTATAAGTGAAGAAATGCCGAAGTGAGAATGCTTCAGCCGGAAGGAGGTGTGTCTCCTGGATGAGAACGACGTGCGGTGAATAATCAGTTAGAAATTGTTCTAACTCCGCCTTTTGCGGATTAAGCCGCCGTTCCCGTTACAGGAGACGATTTTGAAGGAGTTTTGTGAAGGGTTCATGGGAAGGCAGATTCAATGAGGGGAATGATGGAAAGGAGTTTTTCTAAAGCGTTACCTGAGCCGCGGAATATTTCTATGATGCGTTTGACTGTGGAAATAATGAGTGTGAGATTCACTCCGCGGAGGAGTGTTACGAGTTCAGAGAGCTCTGAGAGGCCGCCGAGAGCAGATGTCGGGGTCGAAATCGCGTTTGAGTTCGCGGGAGGAGCAGAGGGCGCCGCGGTTGGTCAATAAGCATTAAACACCAAACACATACTCACATCAAATATGCACCGGCCTCCACAGATCGCCAAGGTTCTCATACTCACTTCATTCCCATTCATACTCACCCCCATTCACTTCACTTCATTCATTAAACTCATCACTCACAAGTCACCTTGAAAATCATGTAAATATGTAAATATTCCCATATCACCTATGTACTCATAAATTATAGGAATAAATATAGTATAAATTAGTAGTACAAATAGGAGTTTAAATTCATAGAAACAAACTCACTAGGTTAGATTAGTCTCATTAGAATTAGGTACACACACATTTCATTCTTTCATTCACCTTTTATGTATTTTATGTATTCTATATATTTATGTATTATGTATGTATTGTCTTATGTATTTGTTTTATGAATTTGAGTTTATGTGTATCATGTATTATGGAATTATGTCTCGTAACCACATTTATGTTTTCTACTTTAATATTAGATTAATCAGAACAAAAATTTATCCTCACTTGCTGTGCATAAATTATTAGAAATAAATTCATTAAGCTAGATTAGCTTCATTAGAATTAGGTACATATCAGCTCTATCTGTATTACGTACACATATATCTTAGGTTATATATTAGTTGGTATCTTAGGTTATATATTAGTTATTAATTTTAAGAAAAAACTAAATGACAAACTACTACGTAACCCTGAATTAGACAACCCAGCAAACATTGACAGAGCCATTCAACACTTGACATATCAAATAAAAACCACTTTTCATGAAAACTCCAAAAAATGAACCAAAACTTCCCGACTCTCAAACCCCAGTGGAATTGATTCGCCTTATTCAGGAACGCCGTAAGGCTCAGCGTCCTTACCAGCGAACGCACGACCCCGACGCGAAGGCAGCGTACCAAACTATTCAGCGGAAAACCTCCAGGCTTCTGCGGGAGCACAGGAACGCTATGTGGGAACAGTTCATGGAAAAAAGCGAAATTAACAACGCTAAGGACTTGTGGAAAGTGCAAAGGTTACTACGCAACCCACAGCCTGCCACAACATCGCTAAATCGCCCCGATAACCACCCACCCACATACGACCCGGCCGTAAAAGCTGAGATCTTCGCCTCACTACTGGCCAAACGCTTTACGCCACCCCAAATCACTTTTAACCTCCCAGCCACCGCCGCGGAAATCCCCATCACGCCCACGCCCCGCGCCGAAATACCGCCTGACTGGCACATTGAAGCGGACGAGGTCAGCGACCATCTTAAGAACATAATTACAAATAGAGCTGGCGACCCAGATAAAATCTCAGCAATAATGCTTAAGCAACTACCTAACAGGGCTGTCACTCTTCTCGCTTATATCTACACAGCTTGCATTTCTGCGCAGTACTTTCCAACAGCGTGGAAATCTGCGACCGTTACGCTATTACCTAAACCTGGAAAAAACTCGCGTCTCCCGGAGAATTACCGCCCCATCTCCCTCTTGCCGTTCTTTGGAAAAATCCTGGAGAGAATAATTCTCAACAGAATCCGCAAGGATCTCGAGGAACGAGGCATAATAAGAGGAACGCAGTTCGGTTTTAGGAAAAACCGCTCCTCCGCCCTACAAGCTTTACGTTTCACTTTTTGTGTCTCTTCAACCTTTCTTCACCGCTGCACTGTCCCAGCTCTTTTCTTTGACTGCTCCTATGCTTTCGATACTGTTCATCACTCTCTTCTTTTACAAAAATTACGCCCATATGTCTCACAGTTCATTCTCATCCTAATCACAAGCTATTTATCATCACGAATTTTCTCTGTCCGCTATCAATCTTTCACTTCATCTCCTCGCCCAATTCTCGCCGGCGACCCCCAGGGAGCCGTACTCTCTCCTTTCCTCTTTTCGCTATTCTTAAATGACATTCCCACTAACGCCGGAGTGAGAGAATACATCTACGCCGATGATATAGCGTACGCGGTCAAAGAGACGAGAGTACAAGTTGCGGTTCGGCGACTACAGCGTGCCGCAAATGCACTATCGAAGTGGAGTGCGGAAAACGGCCTCACGCTGAATGCGCAGAAATGTCAAGCAATTCTCTTCACACACAAATTCTCACACAACACGTACACTGTCGCTCCCATCCGCCTAAATGGTCACACTATTCCGTGGCAAAACACTGTCAAATATTTAGGCGTAACCTTTGATCGCAAACTAACCTGGAAACAACACATCACAAATGCTCATAAAAATATGACGGCGCATTTCCTCTCTTCTCCCAATTTTTAGAAGCAAATCTTTAAAAGATCACCTCAAAATTCGTCTTTACCTTGCATGCGTACGGAGCGCGGGGCTCTACGCTTGCGAAGTACGGGCAACGGCCGCAGCAACAAATCTTTTACTTCTCACGCGAGCCGAAAATTACTTCATTCGCTCTGCTTTTCGCCCCCACCCAGGTTCAGTTTTTGCAGATCAACTCACAAACAGAAACACTGACACGATCACCAACACACTACACGGACTTGCCACGGAAAGAATTCACGACATCTTCACACATTTAGATACCCACCCCCTCTTTCAAAAATATGCACAATACTACGCCAAACCCACACGCTACAAACTCAAAAAACTACCAACAGACATCATTTATCTCAAACCACCATAAACAACACATCGACACACACAAAAACATAAACAACACATCGACACACACAAAAACATAAACACCAAACTCCCATCAAACAAACACACTAAAGCGAGAGGTAGAGCACGGCGACGCCAAAACCCACTTACCTACAAAATGCAATACAAAACTGTACACAAATGCAATACAAAACAGTACCACGAAATCACTGCAAATTCTGTTAGAAAAAAAGAGAGATCTGTAAATAAAAAGCTTAGCCCTGTAAAAATAATAAGTTGTACAAAAATTGCAAGTCATGTAAATAAAATAGCTTCAGTTAACAGTATAGAAAATGTAAATATGTAAATAGAACATATGTAAAAGAATAGCTCCAACTAATAGTGCAAGAAAAAAGCAAAATAAAACTTAAAAGTAAACAGAACAAATACCTGCAAAACAGTATAAGTAAAGTACCGCAAAACATACAAAAGATAATACCAACTAAAAGTGTAGACATCGCAAACCAATTAAAGCAATGTAAATAAATAAACAAAAGTAAAATAAGGAAATATAGTTTAATAATTAGTATGTAATTAGTATTAGTAAATAGATTTAAGTATAGACATAAGCTCCACTTTAAAAAACATTAAACTTAAACTAGCATAGAAAAATACATAGTAATTAAGAACCCATGTAAATAGTATGTAAGACATAATAAATAAGAATAGGTAGTAAGGTAGAATAGAATAGAAATAAATGTACTAAAATTGATATGTAAATAAAAGGAAATAAATGTAAAAAACTGTAAATAAATGTAAAAAAAGTGAAACCGGAGACCGTCCGTGAAACGGGAAATGACAACTTCAAATGGGAGCAGCATCTTGGCACCGCAAGGGAAGGCAAGAAATCCAGTAGCCTAATCACAAACTTACGAGAAATTTAAAGAAAAGTGATCACTAAAAACACTGAACATCGGGATAACCGATTAGAGTGGAAACACTATTAAAACTATTTATTTATACAAGTGCGCGGAAGAGCTCCTGCAAAGGAGCATACCGCCAGAGACTGAGAAAACCGCTCTCGTGTGTGTGTGTGTGTGTGTGTGTGTGTGTGTGTGTGTGTGTGTGTGTGTGTGTGTACCACCCCGGTACAGACCAGCCCTGAAGAAGACCACAAAACGAAGATATCGAAACGTCGGCAATTCAGCCCTCAACGCGGCGTCACACGGACAGCCAAGATCTTCATGATTCTGGCCGCGGAAGCCTACGACTTCAGATCATTTAGTTGGTGACGTGCAAGAAGCGAACGAAGATATACCGTATGTATTATTGTGCAAAATGATTTCGAAGTTTTGTTTTCGTTGGAGTAAAGAACGTTTTATGTTAATTGCAGAGACCAAAGGCCTCAGCAGTTAACATAAGATATAGCCTATAAGTTGAAAACAAGTGAGTGAAATTAGTCGTATTAAATTGGCGATTGTTTTCTGCAGCTAACTTCCCGGAACTGCCTTAAAACATACACATTTTGAATCACCAGTGTACAGTGGCACAGCGCATTCCATTATCCATTTGCTGTAGCTGTTTCCTGTGTGTAGTGGGCAGTGCGTGGTGCGGCTGATCGCGGCGGGGGCCGGTCTGGAGCGCGCCAACCGCTCGGGCCGCACGCCATTGCACACGGCCGTGGAGAGCGGCAACGTGGCGGCGATGCTGGCGCTCCTGGCGGCCGGCGCTGACAGGTACCGCAAAGACGAGGAGGGCAAGACGCCCATGGACGTGGCCAAGACGTTCTGCGTGAAGCGGCTGCTGCGCTCGACGGAGCGGCGCGAGCGGAAGCCCAAGGCCAAGCGCTGCCGCACGCAGCCGAGCGTCTCCACCAACGCCCCTGGCCCCGCCCCCGCGCACGCCCCCGCGCAGGGATACGTGAGCGAATGAACCACAAAGAACATGTGGCGTAAAGCAAAAATAACTTCCTTGCAATGTTTAATCATTCTGTATAGATTTTTTTAGAACAATTAAATTTGTTAATGAAAACAGACTAAGTTTTTACTTTCTCGCGCTTAAGAAGGAACTTCTTAAGAAGAGCAAGTTACGTAATGTTAAAAAACGGTGAATTTTCGGCCGAAAAACTTTTTATGGCTCTGGTAACGAAAAAGTGGATAAATCCAGTTGCATAATTTAGAAAAAATTCTCTAACACGTGGTGTAGCCAGAATCCATCTTTTATGGGTCCTTCATACCGAAAAATCGACTGATGGCACAACGTGTCTATCTGTCTGTAAACAACGCTAGCGGCTAAACCGTTTTGCCAATTTTCTCCAAAATTGATATTCCACAATCGATCTGACTAAGGTCGCGGCCTCTTGAATTTGCCACCGATATTTTAATTTTGGAGGTCACTTTACATGAAGCCCCTGAGACATTTTCCAAATTTAAAAAAATGGTGCCATCTTTTTTTATTAAATTTTGATATTGGGTAGTCTGAAGAACGTTTAGGAGAATGATGGATGAATTGGATGAAAATCGTGAATTTTCAAAAATTGGGAAGAACTCAAAAATTTTTTGGCGTCTTCCTACAACTACAATTATGAAGGGACGTTTTTTAATGAAATGCCTTCACCAAAAACAAATCTTCAAATAAGGACATGCTGATGTTTTCGAAAATATGAATATATTTTGCTGACAATTGGGCGTTAAACTTAATCGTCCTGAAATGAAAATCCTGCGCATTGTGATCGTAAGTATAAAATTTTTTGAGGCAGTTGGATGCTACGTAAGTTAGAATGTGTATATTATTTAATATTTTTTGTTTGTTTCTTACATTGAAATTATTTTTTAGATATTATTTAAAATCTATTTGTAATAAATATGTAATAAAGATAGCTAGCCTTCAGTCGCCCGCTCCCAATTTTCCCAATTGGATGCCAGAATTTGTGTATTATTTCATATTTAAATTTATTAATTATATTTATATTATGTTATTTCATTTTAATTTGCGTCCTTTAAGTGTGTTAAATGTGAACATGAATAACTGAGCGGTCATTGTTAGTTGTTGTAAACCATTGGTGTAACGCCGCACTGACAACAAGACGATAATGACATTCGCGGTAATATAAACTATTTTGTTATATTTGTAGAAAATTACAATCCCAAAGAGTAATTACTATTATTAACTATTCTTAGATTTCGATCTCCTTGCATTTGCTTGCCATCGATAACCGTATTGTATTATCTGTTAACTTTTAATTATTTTACATTCTCGCAAACTGCTTACAAGGAATATTGTAAGGCAAAAAACTCAGCCCTTATGTTCGTGAAGACACTGCATACAATGAATTGAATGTCATATATATATATATATATATATATATATATATATATATATATATATATATATATATATATTGCGACGGAACACACGTCGTCACTTCCCTCCGACGCGCCGCGCATAATACAACTCTGTTGCGAGAAGGAGTCGTTAGACCTAAGGATGTGTGAGATCGCGTGGGTGTTACCGGCGTCGTTCGACAGTCCACTGCCGTCCCGACGTCAGACCTCTCGAGTTGTTTCGAATCGCTTGCCTGGATGAGGCTTATGCCTGAAAATGCCCCTGGGTGGGGAATACGGGCAGGTTTATACTCAAAGCAAAACACTTGTGGCTCTGGCATACAAGGCTGTATATTCAGCCATCTAAAGTTAGCAGCGCCCAGAAACGAATCTCTACCAAACTATATCCAAAATTAACAGCTAATTAAATGCTAATTAAGTGCTCTATTCCCGAATTTTCCGCTCCTATAGTTTTCCCAAAATCGGGGGCGCTGCTAGCTTTATACTAAAGTTAGCAGCGCCCAGAAACGAATCTCTTCCAAACTATATCCAAAATTTACGGCTAAATAAATGCTAATTAGGTGCTCTATTCCCGAATTTTCCTCTCCTATAGTTTTCCCAAAATCGTGGGAAAAACAATTAACATTAGTCCTATCTCCTTCCAAGCCAGAGCAATTTATAATTCATTCTCTACGCAATTTAAAATTCATACTCTACGCGAAAATGTCCCTTAAACAAATACTAAAAATAATCTATAGTAAAAAAATTTGCCGCTCACCGCTTAGTTTAAATAACATGGGTTCGAATCCCAAAAATGACCCTCATCCGAACGCTGTGCGCAAGGAAGAAAGACGCTCCTTCCAAGCCAGCGGATTTTATAATTCATACTCTATGCCAAAATAAGCCCTAAACAAATACTAAATATAATCCATTACAAAAAAATTTGCCGCTCACCGGTTAGTTTGATTAACATGGGTGCGAATCCCAAAAATGATCCTCGGCGGAACGCTGTGCGCAAGGAAGAGTGCCGCTCCTTCCAAGCCAGCGCAATATGAAATTCATACTCTACGCCAAAACGTGCCCTAAACAATTACTAAATATAGTCTATAATCAAAAAATTTGCCGCTCACCGCTTAGTTTGAATAACAAGGGTTCGAATCCCAAAAATGACCCTCGTCCGAACACTGTGCGCAAGGAAGAAAGACGCTCCCTCCAAGCCAGCGCATTTTATAATTCATACTCTACGCCAAAATGTGCCCTAAACAAATACTAAATATAGACTATAATAAAAAAATTGGCCGCTCACCACTTAGTTTGAAACACATGGGTTTGACTCCCAAAAATGACCCTCATCCGAACGCTGTCCGCAAGGAAGAAAGACGTTCCTTCCAAGCCAGCGCATTTTATTATTCATACTCTACGCCAAAAAGTGCCATAAACAATTACTAAATATAGTCTATAATCAAAAAATTTGCCGCTCACCGCTTAGTTTGAATAACATGGGTTCGACTCCCAAAAATGACCCTCATCCGAACGCTGTCCGCAAGGAAGAAAGACGTTCCTTCCAAGCCAGCGCATTTTATTATTCATACTCTACGCCAAAAAGTGCCCTAAACAATTACTAAATATAGTCTATAATCAAAAAATTTGCCGCTCACTGCTTAGTTTGAATAACAAAGGTTCGAATCCCAAAAATGACCCTCGGCCGAACGCTGTGCGCAAGGAAGAAAGACGCTCCCTCCAAGCCATCGCATTTTATATTTCATACTCTACGCCAAAATGTGACCTAAACCAGTACTAAATAAATCCATAACAAAAAAAATTTGCCGCTCACCGGCTAGTTTGATTAACATGGATTCGAATCCCAAAAATGATCCTCGGCGGAACGCTGTGCCTAAGGAAGAGTGACCCTCCTTCCAAGCCAGCGCATTTTATAATTCATACTCTACACCAAAATGTGCACTAAACAAATACTAAATATAATCTATAATATCAAAATTTGCCGCTCACCGGTTAGTTTGAATAACGTGGGTTCGAATCCCAAAAATGATTCTTGGCCTGTGTGCTAGGAAGAATGACGCTTCTTTTTAAGCTAGCGCAATTATTAATTTATACTCTACGCTAATATGTGCCCTAACCCAATACTATACGTAACCGGTAATATAAGAATTTGCCGCTGACCGTTTAGTTGAATACCATGGGCTCGAATCCCAACAATGACCCTTGGTCGAACGCTGCGCCTGATATAAGAGCTGTTCTTCCTAAGCCATCGAATGTCACAAATCAGACTCTGCCAAATCCCAAAATGTGCCGTAAACAGGTGCTAAAAGTAGTATGTAATTAAAATTGGCCGCTGATTAACCAGTCAGGGTCAGTTAGATTAAATTGCACAGATGCAAATTCCAGAAATGTACCCTCTCCCTCAGAAAAAATGTCGTTCAAAATTCTATCTTCCACACCGCGTCGGCAAACTTGGACACCCCTCGGCCTGGGGGAGGGCAGGGGAAGGGACGCGTTGACCAATCGCTAGCAGGTAGAACCACAGTTGTCTGTGATTGGTGCAACATCCCAAGGGGCAGAAAGAACGCTGTCTCAGGGGGAGGGGGCTAGTTCGTTTACATACGAGACGGAAATATCGTCATATTTCCCTGCCGAAGGAGATAGTTTGCCTGCGCGTACGCCACGACGAAAAAAATATTTCTAAGCGGGGTTTTCCGTCCAGAATGATTGTCTATAGACCAGTAAATATTTATCATTTTAGCAACAATTATTCTAACTTTTAGTAATCGATTTGTAACTCCTGACAAACTGCTATTTTGAGATTCATTTCATGCACAATTTGCGGAGCCTTCCCAGCCGTTCTTACGCATATTTCGAATTTGTTTATAAAATTATAAATTGTTGCAAAATTGTTAATTCGCTGTTTTTGGTTCTGGGACATCGGGAGACTCTCCCCCTTTAGATTTGCAAAATTTGGAAATTGTTTATAAATTTGCAATTGTTGCAAATTTTTTTATTGTCTAATCTGAATGGCGTTTAAATGTGATGCAAAATTCCGGAATCCGTTCGGTGCTATTATATCTCGTTCTTGAGATATATGTAATTGTTTATAGGAAATTAACATCTTAGTAGACCCCATTTGTTTGCGCTTAATTCATTCGCGCTAGCAGAATAGCGTGGGATGGGCATACTGAAAAAACAGTTTTTAAATGCCCCGCTTTTGCCTGCCACATACGCTTAAAATGCACTTGCTTGTAAACAAATTTTGTGGCCAATTTAATTATGCTAAATTCATATTTTTACGGCAAGTATGAGCATAACTTTTATTTGGTTTTTATATTCTCTTTTAAGTCCTACAATTTGCAAGTCGATATATTTATCAAATAGGAAAGAAATTGATTATAAAAAAAATATTTTTCAAGGTGCATTACGCCCAAACAATTGTTTCTGTTTTTCTATCAAAGGGATGTTGAGCAACCGAATAACTGTATTATTAATAAGTCCCCTGTTAACACCGACAATCAGAAACTATTTGTTCCTCTTGTTTAACCATAACCATTGAAAAATAGGGAAACATATTGGTTAGCTGTTTCCTATAAACTGCACTGGATTGGATGAATGTAGTGTTAAGGTTTTCAAACACAGAAATATTCAATTTTGTGTTTTGAAAGATCACATGAGTAGAATCACACATCACAATATTTACACAAGTATAGAAATTTCTAAATAAACGTATATAAACTTTAAGTTAATATTTTCAATTCAATTTATCATTCCTTTCTAAAACTGTTAATTTTATAATTTCATTGTATAATATTCAAATCAGAGCTTTATGTGCTAAATCTACGCATTGTTAATACATATTTTTAAACAAAATTAATATATTTAATATACATTTAAAAGGTTTTTTAGATTGGCGAACGTTTCAATGAAATTTCATGAATTCCTAAATGCTTGAAAATAAATACCTGTAAAATTAAATTTTACAGGTATTTATTACAGTTTAGTAAATATCAATGCTCTAGCATTTCCAAGTGTGCTTGGACAGCGTGTTGAGAAATATCTGTGATAGCACAGTGCGATCGAGCCAGACCTACATACTACAGGGATCCGAGTTCAAATCCCAGTAACGCTGGAATATTTTTACCTCCACGTGTAAAGAGAGTTACGTAATGCTGTAGGAGGAAGTGTCGAAATTTTCACAGAAAACACGTTTTGTAAGTAGCTAGTTCGAAAAAAGTGGATTGTTGGTATTGTTCTTTTATTTTCTATACACAAGGCTGTCAAAACGCTTGTTTTTGAATCCGAAAAAGTGATTTTCCAAAAAATCACTTTGTAAATCCGTCTTCGTGTGAGTAATTCTAGAGCCTAAAGTAAACACAATTTTCACCAAAATGGATATTCCTTGAACGATCTGGCTAATATTACGAATCTTCGAATTTGAAACGAATCTTTTAATTTTGAAGGTACTTTACACCAAACCCCATCATATTTACATAATTTTCTCAAAAAGAGCTCCTATTTTTCTGTAAATCTATTCCTCGAAGCACAAGATGTTTAAAGGTGGCGTACGTTCAATTTTGGGCGAACGATCTGAATTTTCGAAAATTGCAAACAAATACCTATTAACATTGTCGAAAAGAAATATTAACGCTAGAGATTTTTGTTTCATGAAATCTCTTTTTAAAAATAGACATTAAATTAATGTAATTCAAACACTCCACTCTTTCCTAGTAATGATCCACTCTTCACTAGTAATGATTGCTGCTATTGGGTCTAACCGCTTCCTTATTCTCCGGAGGGCTACTGTTTTTTTAATTTTTTTTCCAAGAGTATTATCTCAAAAGTACTGGAAGAGAACAGTTGATATCTGGAGTTGAAGGGATGGTGTTAGCTCCTATTGTAGGCCTGGTTCCTTGTGATTCCAGTGAAGAATCAGTAACTGCACTGAAACAGCAGAAGCTACCGGCAATTGATAATCATAAGTGAATCACAATGTACTGGGTAGGGAGGAGAACGAGGAAATCTATATGAATTGTCGCCTGCTCTTTCTTTCTCTGATAAACACTTGGATAGTTTATTGACATCAAATCGAAATTTTAGCGACTTTGATGTAATATTAAACATAAAAAAATCCCTTCGAGTTGTCTGCGTGTTAATGTTTAGTGTATCAAAATAGCCCCGACACCCGTATTACATTAGCCTCTTAAGTTGTATCATATTAGCCCCGCAAATTTGAGGCTGTATATATCTAGACACGATTAATATTAGTGCATTATTTTAACGCAGAAAAGAATATTAATACTTTTTTAATGATAACCTATTTTTAACAATATCGTGTCATAAAAAATAACGAAGTAACATCAAAAGATTAATATCACGGCGGTAAAGTTTTTGACTGAGAAAATTAGGCATTTTAGTTTTGATTTTTTTCCTCACAAATATTGTTACATTCTGAGTGGTTGCTATATGGTCATTATAATAGAATATATTTCCTATCATTTGTCATTTTCTTGTTTATTTTGGACATAAATTAATAACAACTCTTAAAGTGTAATACATTAACCCCAATTTTCTACTGTATAATATTAGCCCCGACTGATCTTTATAACATTGTCGAAAAACAATATGAACGCTAGAGATTTTTGTTTAATGAAAACTCTTTTTAAAAATAGATCTTGTATTAAGATAAATTGAACACCCTGTTTTTTTTTAAACTGCAAATGCTTCACTTTGTTTTCGCATCGGAAAGGAGGCAATCTTGTCGTGTATCTGGTGGTGAGGGGGAACTGTGTAAGGTGAGTTACCTTTAAAGACCCGGGTTCGAATCCCGACAAGTAAAAAATATTTTCTGCTGCAATAGGTCTTTTTTTTTCTTTCTTTTTTGCAGGTTCACATAGTCCGTATTGAATATGGCATAGCAATTACGAATAATACGTGAAAATATATGCTGTTGAGGCAACACTTGTTTTGAACATAAAACACTTTCTAAATAGTATGTATAGTAAGTTAAACTTTATTTAGGTGAGTAAACATAGACCATTCACTTTGATTCTCTAAATTAAAACTTGACGTAACTGAGAACAGTGTCGTCATAAGAGTTATTATGATACATATATCCTTTATTTTTAAAATCTTAGGCCCCGAAACGCGCTTCGAATTAATTCTTAATATAATAGCAATAGCTATTTTTATTTAATACAATTTTATAATTATTTCCAAAGAACCGGAACGCCGTTCCGTCGCGTACCAACAGAAATCAAGCCTTTTATATACAGGATATTCGGGGAAGAAACGTTGAATCTTCGAAAAATAGCTGTTAAGACAATTTTAAGCTTATTTCGTCTAATAAACTACACGGATATTCCAAATGGCTAGGCCGCAATAAACATTCAAAAGTTGGTTAGGATATATGTTTTCTATGCAACCATTTGCGTTGTAGAAGCATATAAACACTTCATTAATATCTAAATTGTTTATGATTAACATAATAAATGAATACATTTGATCAGAAAGAAAAATTAACCTAGAAATTAAAAAGCACTCAATTTTCACAGTTCGACTGCTTTTTATTTGTCGGTAAATTTTGTTTCTGAACTAATATATTAATTTATATTGTTAATAATAAACATGTTACATGTTTCAGGTCTGTTTACATGATTCTAGAATGCAAAGTTTTGCGTAGAAATCATATTTTCAAACCAACATTTGCGTGTGAGCTGCAATAATGCAGCTCAGCCATTCAAAATATCTATGTAGTTTATTAGACAAAGTATGATTAAAATTGTTTAAACAGCTTCTTTCAAACTTTCGACGTTTCCTTCCCCGATACTCTGTATATCCATGCTTCTTTAAAACACAAAAAAATAATTTGCGTACTGCAAACTAATTAATTAAACCCATTGCAGTACAACTGTTAACATAAGTACTGTCACCCATCTTTCGCAGGATAAGGAGTAAAACTTAAAGAAAAATTATAGTTCACATGAAATTTTACAAATTGCGTCTTACTTTCTATGATATTCAAATAGTAACATTATATTACAATATTCAATTGGTTAACAATTTCGGCTAAAGAGTCTTGTTTGATAATTCTCCAATTTCGTATTGTAATAAGATATCTTATGATACTCATGTCGTAAATAACTATTTGACAACTATTATGTTTAGTGTATGTGTCTAGCAGGTTTTGTATTATTCTGAGAAACTCGATCATACGAATCACGTTTACTACGTTATTCACACAGGAGCACATGAATCTCAAAACAGTATTTAATAATATAATCCTTGCTGAGGAATCAACGTTTTATTGATGATTTTAATTTTGAAAATTTTCATTAGCTGGGATGTTTAAATATAGGTATCACATGTAATTACATGTCTGTTAAACACGATAGCATTATATGAATCAAGGAACATTGTTTTTCATTTGATCATTTAACTTCATCAGTCACTCAAAATTACTTTAATTTTCTCTGCTTATCAGTTTTTTAATTTCAGATCTTCGATGAAGACATGAATCAAATAACATCGTAGATATTTGAGTGTTTTAAAAATAATCACGTGAATTAATGCTTATATTTATTGAATTGGTTTTATAATAACCTGTAAAAACATGGGTTTTCTGTTGGTTTTGGGGATGTTGAAAACATTCAAATAGTAAAGGCAATGTTAAGCTGGTGACCTTTAATATTGTTTATTTGATATTTTTCTTAGGGATAGTTTATAATGGTTAAACGTTTTCAAAGAGTGCACATTAGAATGGCTCGTTTCAGTTTAATAAACCGCTACGTTCTCCCTGTACAGATGGTCGTGTAAAATTCAAGGTTTTGATAGATTCGTAGAATGGCGGCCAACAAACCACCTTCGAACTCTGACGATACTGAAATGTAGTCTGTGTTGGGAAGGTCATATCACTTGACCACCAAGTTCGTTCTATGTATTTTCCCTGGGAAATGCTAGAGCATTGAAATTTACTAAACTGTAAACAAACGCTTGTAAACTTGAATTGTTATAACATCTGTTTTGCTTTCTTTTAGTAATATCAACTCGTTTTACCAAATACGTGAGTTTGGTATATTTTTACACGCTACAATAATGTAATTTTACAAGAATTTATTTTTAAGCATTTAGGAATTCATGAAATTTCATTGAAACGTTCGCCAATCTAAAAACCTTTTAAATGTATATTAAATATATTAATGTTGTTTAAAAGTATGTATTAACAATGCGTAGATTTAGCACATAAAGCTCTGATTTGAATATTATACAATGAAATTATAAAATTAACAGTTTTAGAAAGGAATGATAAATTGAATTGAAAATATTAACTTAAAGTTTATATACGTTTATTTAGAAATTTCTATACTTGTGTAAATATTGTGATGTGTGATTCTACTCATGTGATCTTTCAAAACACAAAATTGAATATTTCTGTATTTGAAAACCTTAACACTACATTCATCCAATCCAGTGCAGTTTATAGCAAACAGCTAACCAATATGTTTCCCTATTTTTCAATGGTTATGGTTAAACAAGAGGAACAAATAGTTTCTGATTGTCGGTGTTAACAGGGGACTTATTAATAATACAGTTATTCGGTTGCTCAACATCCCTTTGATAGAAAAACAGAAACAATTGTTTGGGCGTAATGCACCTTGAAAAATATTTTTTTATAATCAATTTCTTTCCTATTTGATAAATATATCGACTTGCAAATTGTAGGACTTAAAAGAGAATATAAAAGTTATGCTCATACTCGCCGTAAAAATACGAATTTAGCATAATGAAATTGGCCACAGAATTTGTTTACAAGCAAGTGCATTTTAAGCGTATGTGGCAGGCAAAAGCGCGGCATTGGAGAACTGTTTTTTCAGTATGCCCATCCCACGCTATTCTGCTAGCGCGAATGAATGAAGCGCAAACAAATGGGGTCTACTAAGATGTTAATTTCTTATAAACAATTACATATATCTCGAGAACGTGATATAATAGCACCGAACAGATTCCGGAATTTTGCATCACATTTAAACGCCATTCCGATTAGACAATAAAAAAATTTGCAACAATTGCAAATTTATAAACAATTTCCAAATTTTGCAAATCTAAAGGGGGAGAGTCTCCCGATGTCCCAGAACCAAAAACAGCGAATTAACAATTTTGCAACTATTTATAATTTTATAAACAAATTCGAAATATGCGTTAGAACGGCCGGGAAGGCTCCGCAAATTGCGCCTGAAATGAATATCTCAAAATAGCAGTTTGTCAGGAATTACAAATCGATTACTAAAAGTTAGAATAATTGTTGCTAAAATGATAAATATTTACTGGTCTATAGACAATCATTCTGGACGGAAAACCCCGCTTAGTAATATTTTTTTCGTCGTGGCGTACGCGCAGGCAAACTATCTCCTTCGGCAGGGAAATATGACGATATTTCCGTCTCGTACGTAAACGAACTAGCCCCCTCCCCCTGAGACAGCGTTCTTTCTGCCTCTTGGGATGTTGCACCAATCACAGACAACTGTGGTTCTACCTGCTAGCGATTGGTCAACGCGTCCCTCCCCCTGCCCTCCCCCAGGCCGAGTGGTGTCCAAGTTTGTCGGCGCAGTGTGGAAGATAGAATTTTGAACGACATTTTTTCTGAGGGAGAGGGTACCTTCTGGGAAATCATCTAATGTTAGTGTCGCCCAAAAACGAATCTTTACCAAACTACAAGTATATCCGAATGTTAATTAAGTGCTTTATTTCCGAATTTTCCGCTCCTGTAGTTTTCCCAAAATCGTGGGCGCTGCTAGCTTTAGACTAAAATTCATCTCAAATTCAATTCAAAATAATGAAACCACATCCATTATTTAGGAATAATTAAAGGGTCTAGGGAAAAAAGTACTCTCTATTTATTTTCCAAAATTCAGGGCTGGACAAAGAGAAACAATTAATATTGTTTCTTATGGGCGAAAAAACATTAAAATTTAAAAAAAAACACAGAAAAAATTGAAACCCCCCAACTCCCTAATTTTAACAATAATTAAGGGCTCTAGGTAAAAATTACTTCAGTATTTGTGTTCCAAAATTCAGAACTGTACAAACAGAAACCTTTAACATTGAGGTTAGTTCTGAGGGGAGATAAAACATAAAAATTAAAAGAACTTTGGATAAAATCTGAAACCCTACCCAAATTTTATGAATAATTAGGGGTTTAGGAAAAAAATTACTCCCGCATTTATATTCCAAAATTCAGGGCTGTACAAAGAGAAGCAATTAGCAATTTAATAATAATAATAATAATAATAATAATAATAATAATAATACGATATTGAAACTTTACACACGCCTCACCTATTACAGTTGCCGACAGTAGGTGCGGCCTTTTACAGAGCAATTCCCACAGCTACCTCTGGTTGGCAGAAAATGTCAATGAAATAATAAAGAAACAAACAAACAGTAATTCAAACTAACGATGACTATAAAGAGAAGATAATTAATTGCAAGACAGATTCATAAGCCATAATGTGTACAAAAATACAATAATTAATTATTAGAACAATCTCTTTTCAGGTTTTAACCTCCGTATTATCCATTTTTACAACTTCGTGAAACACCATAAGATGTTTTAACAACTTTGATTTCGTCACAAATCAAGTTATGATGACATTAGTTCGTGATTAAATAATAAAAATTAATCAACGTAGAAAACAATCTAAAAAGGGAAGAAAGTCACCTTCGACCAGCTGAAACAGTCAATCGGCTCCCTATTCGTGTGCGCCTTCGGGCCCGGAGAGAGGAGTGTCACGTGACATTGGCGGCGATCGGAAGCGAAGGCGGTGTCACGTGAGGTGCCCGCGATGGCGGCCCGATTGTGTTTGAGATTTTCCTTCCCAGGGGAATTGAGGCATCTTGCTTGCAGGTGGCCAAGGAGCGGGGCGGCCCGTCGGTAGAGCACTTGAAAATCCCTTTGTCGGCGAGATGCATTAACGGGGTTCTATTTGCGAGGGAGGCCCGAAGCAATTCCCAGAAATATTTGTATACATTGGGTGGCTTGTCAGGTAGCGAGCGATGGAGGTGTGAAGGGCGCCGCGCGCCGGGGTAGCCCAGCCCTAGGCTAATGAGGGCTTAATCCCCAGCTGGCGGCGCCGAGAAGCGGCGATCAATGTTCTCGGCGGGCGTGGGCCCTTGTGAACGGCGGTTTACGCGGAAGACACAGGGCAAATGTTTTTTATTGCCCTTTTGTTAGATTCCCAATGTGCAGCAGCAAGCTGGCATGCACTGAGAGCGACTTTGAGAAGGTACGTGAAAGTACGTTCTTAATGGTGGGAGGCCGCGCGGGAAGAAAGCTTTTAGGGGCTGCACCTTGGTGGCAAATTTGATCGCGAGATTGAACAGTTGCAAACGAGACGAGTAGAAGGCCAGAACAGTGTGTTCCGCTTACCTGTACGGTCGATCGCTGCATGTCGGGCCGAAATGATCTGGTGATTTACTCACATGATGTTTTCTCCAGCTGTTCTCGAGTCATTTGCTAGTTGATGAGCGTGATTCTGTTTTTTAATTATTGTGTTTTCATCAGCAAATAGTTTTGTGTGTGTGTGTGTTTTTGTGTGCAAGAAAACTCATTTGTGTACCTTGAAAACTAATCATGGCTGGTCGACCAGCGAAAATAAACGTGGATATTGTTACAGAAACTATTCTTAAGTATAAAGGTACAATTTTATTGCCCAGTGATAAAATTGTTTCAAAAAATCATGCTATTTGGAAAGCTATTTCAAAAGAATTGAATGAAACAATAAGGGCGTCGTCGCTCTATTCATTCGTCTGTGGCAACAAGAACAATATTCGAAATATACTGACAAATTGCACTTCAGAACAGTTGGGTTCAAGTTGTAGTGAAGAGTCTGATGTATCTAGTAATGACAATACCGATCCTAAATTCAGCAGCACGTTTCCCTTTGTACAGACCTAAATTTACGAATATAAAGCAGGAGAAACATTTTTCCTAGAGCCGTTAATTCATGTTAATGTATGGGTAGGGCTTCAAAATTTTTCTTTGACTTTTTAATTTGAATATTTTTTCGCCCATAAGAACCAATATTAATTGTTTCTCTTTGTCCAACCCTGGATTTTGGAAAATAAATAGAGAGTATTTTTTTCCCTAGACTCTTTAATTATTCCTAAATAATGGCTGTGGTTTCATTATTTTGAATTGAATTTGAGATGAATTTTAGTCTAAAGCTAGCAGGGCCCACGATTTTGAGAAAACTACAGGAGCGGAAAATTCGGAAATAAAGCACTTAATTAACATTTAATTAGCCGGTAATTTCGGATATACTTGTAGTTTGGTAAAGTTTCGTTTTTGGGCGACGCTAACATTAGATATTTTCCAGAAGGTACATTTCTGCAATTTGAATCTGTGCAATTTAATCTAACTGACCCTGACTGGTTAATCAGCGGCCAATTTTTAATTACATATTACTTTTAGCACCTGTTTACGGCACATTTTGGGATTTGGCAGAGTCTGATTTGTGACATTCGATGGCTTAGGAAGAACAGCTTTTATATTAGGCGCAGCGTTCGACCAAGGGCCATTGTTGGGATTCGAGCCCATGGTATTCAAACTAAACGGTCAGCGGCAAATTCTTATATTACAGATTACGTATAGTATTGGATTACGGCACATTTTAGCGTAGAGTATAAATTAATAATTGCGTTAGCTTGAAAGAAGCGTCACTCTTCCTTGCACACGGCCTACGGCCGAGAGTCATTTTTGTGATTCGAACCCACGTTATTAAAACTAACTGGTGAGCGGCAAATTTTGTTATTATAGATTATATTTAGTATTTGTTTAGGGCACATTTTGGTGTAGAGTATGAATTATAAATTGCGCTGGCATGGAAGGAGCGTCACTCTTCCTTGCGCACAGCGTTCGGGCGAGGGTCATTTTGGGGATTCGAACCCATGTTATTCAAACTAACCGGCGAGCGGCAATTTTTTTTATTATAGAATATATTTAGTATTTGTTTACGGCACATTTTGGCGTAGAGTATGAATTATAAAATGCGCTGGCTTGGAAGGAGCGTCACTCTTCCTTGGGCACAGCGTTCGACGCAGGTTCATTTTTGGGATTCAAACCCATGTTATTCAAACAACCGGTGAGCGGCAATTTTTTTTTGTTTTGGATTATATTTAGTATTTGCTTAGGGCAGTTTTTGGCGTAGAGTATGAATTTCATATTGCGCTGGCTTGGAAGGAGCGGCACTCTTCCTTGCGCACAGCGTTCCTACCGAGGATCATTTTTGGGATTCGAACCCATGTTAATCAAACTAACCGGTGAGCGGCAAATTTTTTTGTTATGGATTATATTTAGTATTTGTTTAGGGCACATTTTGGCGTAGAGTATGAATTATAAATTGCGCTGGCTTGGAAGAAGCGTCTTTCTTCCTTGCGCACAGCGTTCGGATGAGGGTCATTTTTGGGATTCGAACCCATGTTATTCAAACTAAGCAGTGAGCGGCAAAATTTTTTATTATAGACTATATTTAGTAATTGTTTAGGGCACTTTTTGGCGTAGAGTATGAATTTCATATTGCTATGGCTTGCAAGAAGCAGCACTCTTCCTTGCGCAGAGCGTTCCGCCGAGGATATTTTTCGGGATTCGAACCCATGTTAATCAAACTAACCGGTGAGCGGCAAATTTTTTTATGCATTATATTTAGTATTTGTTTAGGGCACATTTTAGCGTAGAGTATGAATTATAAAATGCGCTGGCATGGAAGGAGCGTCACTCTTCCTTGCGCACAGCGTTCGGCCGAGGGTCATTTTTGGGATACGAACCCATGTTATTCAAACTAAACGGTAAGCGGCAAATTTTTTTATTATAGACTATATTTAGTATTTATTTACGGCACTTTTTGGCGTAGAGTATGAATTTCAAATTGCCCTGACTTGAAAGAAGCGTCACTCTTCCTTGGGCACAGCGTTCGGCGCAGGTTCATTTTTGGAATTCGAACCCATGTTATTCAAACTATCAGGTGAGCGGCAAATTCTTTTATTATAGATTATATTTAGTATTTGTTTAGGGCACATTTTGGCGTAGAGTATGAATTGCGCATGTTTAGAAGGAACGTCTTTCTTTCTTGCGGACAGCGTTCGGATGAGGGTCATTTTTGGGATTCGAACCCATGTTATTCAAACTAAGCGGTGTGCGGCAAATTTTTTGATTATAGACTATATTTAGTAATTGTTTAGGGCACTTTTTTGCGTAGAGTATGAATAATAAAATGCGCTGGCTTGGAAGAAGCGACTTTCTTCCTTGCGCACAGCGTTCGGATGAGGGTCATTTTTGGGAATCGAACCCATGTTATTCAAGCTAAGCGGTGAGCGGCAAATTTTTTGATTATAGACTATATTTAGCAATTGTTTAGGGCACTTTTTGGCGTAGAGTATGAATAATAAAATGCGCTGGCTTGGAAGAAGCGACTTTCTTCCTTGCGCACAGCGTTCGGATGAGTATCATTTTTGGGAATCGAACCCATGTTATTCAAGCTAAGCGGTGAGCGGCAAATTTTTTGATTATAGACTATATTGAGGAATTTTTTAGGGCACATTTTGGCGTAGAGTATGAATAATTAAATGCACTGGCTTGGACGAAGCTACTTTCTTCCTTGCGCACAGCGTTCGGATGGGGGTCATTTTTGGGAATCGACCCCATGTTATTCAAACTAAGCGGTGAGCGGCAAATTTTTTGATTATAGACTATATTTAGTAATTGTTTAGGGCACTTTTTGGCGTAGAGTATGAATAATAAAATGCACTGGTTTGGAAGGAACGTCTTTCTTTCTTGCGGACAGCGTTCGGATTAAGGTCATTTTTGGGAGTGAACCCATGTTATTCAAACTAAGCGGTGAGCGACAAATTTTTTGATTATAGACTATATTTAGTAATTGTTTAGGGCACTCTTTGGCGTAGAGTATGATAAATAAAATGCACTGGCTTGGAAGAAGCGACTTTCTTCCTTGCGCACAGCGTTCGGATGAGGGTCATTTTTGGGAATCGAACCCATGTTATTCAAACTAAGCGGTGAGCGGCAAATTTTTTGATTATTGACTATATTTAAAAATGGTTTAGGGCACTGTTTGGCGTAGAGTATGAATAATAAAATGCGCTGGCTTGGAAGGAACGTCTTTCTTCCTTGCGGACAGCGTTCGGATGAGGGTCATTTTTGGGAGTCGAACCCATGTTATTCAAACTAAGCGGTGAGCGGCAAATTTTTTGATTATAGACTATATTTAGTAATTGTTTATGGCACTTTTTGGCGTAGAGTATGAATAATAAAATGCGCTGGCTTGGAAGGAACGTCTTTCTTCCTTGCGGACAGCGTTCGGATGAGGGTCATTTTTGGGAGTCAAACCCATGTGTTTCAAACTAAGTGGTGAGCGGCCAATTTTTTTATTATAGTCTATATTTAGTATTGTTTAGGGCACATTTTGGCGTAGAGTATGAATAATAAAATGCGCTGGCTTGGAAGGAACGTCACTTTCTTCCTTGCGCACAGCGTTCGGGCGAGGGTCATTTTTGGGATTCGAACCCATGTTATTCAAACTAAGCGGTGAGCGGCAAATTTTTTGATTATAGATTATTTTTAGTATTTGTTTAGGGCACATTTTGGCGTAGAGTATGAATTATAAAATGGGCTGGCTTGGAGGGAGCGTCTTTCTTCCTTGCGCACAGCGTTCGGCCGAGGGTCATTTTTGGGATTCGAACCCTTGTTATTCAAACTAAGCGGTGTAAGGCAAATTTTTTGATTATAGACTATATTTAGTAATTGTTTAGGGCACGTTTTGGCGTAGAGTATGAATTTCATATTGCGCTGGCTTGGAAGGAGCGGCACTCTTCCTTGCGCACAGCGTTCCGCCGAGGATCATGTTTGGGATTCGAACCCATGTTAATCAAACTAACCGCTGAGCGGCAAATTTTTTTGTAATGGATTATATTTAGTATGTGTTTAGGGCACATTTTGGCGTAGAGCATGAATTATAAAATGCCCAGGCTTGGAAGGAGCGTCTTTCTTCCTTGCGCACAGCGTTCGGATGAGAGTCATTTTTGGGATTCGAACCCATGTTATTCAAACTAAGCGGTGAGCGGCAAATTTTTTTACTATAGATTATTTTTAGTATTTGTTTAAGGGACATTTTGGCGTAGAGTATGGATTTCAAATTGCGTAGAGAATGAATTATAAATTGCTCTGGCTTGGAAGGAGATAGGACTAATTTTAATTGTTTTTCCCACGATTTTGGGAAAACTATAGGAGCGGAAAATTCGGGAATAGAGCACTTAATTAGCATTTAATTAGCCGTAAATTTTGGATATAAATTGGAAGAGATTCGTTTCTGGGCGCTGCTAACTTTAGATGGCTTGTATATTCTACAATCAAGGAATGACAAAAACAAACAAACAAAAAAACAAACGAAAAAAACAAAAAAAACACAAATTCAACAAAAATAGCCTTTTACAAACAATCACGTACAGAACGCGACCTTCGTGCTCGGAAATGAATATTAGGAGCAATTATTGCTACCTCTCTTCACAATAAATCACCTTATTTCATCATTCATTTAATGAATTGTACTTTATACACCATTTGGTGCAGGCATTCCTTGGTCTTAAGGACCCAAAGAATACAAAGTTGAACCTTCCTACTCTGAATTTCTTTTATTCCCAACAAATGGTTATTAATCCATAATACACTTCAATCACTATTTCTTAAACAAAACTTGGCACAGAACAAAATTAATCAAACTATTTACAACACCCCTTTTTAACACTTAATTAATTGGGTGACTTGTTTAAAGTGAATTAATCATTTCTGTTCTTAACATGGCTTTCATTCAAAAGTTCCACACATCAACGTTCACAAATGTGGCTTGAAATACCTAATATTTGAAAGCTTTTAAGAAACAAACAGTGTGGTTTAGCGTCGTTCAATTACATTTCTTTCGTTTCTGCAACCGTCTGTCGCACGGGTACTCACGCTTCTCCAATGAGGTTTTACGTGAACTGGCCTAGTCGAGTGCTGCGAGCGGCGCCTTGGCGCCTCGGCGTTTGGGGACGTGACGATCGTGCCCTACGCGACCTCTGGGACTCTCGCTGCGCTTGCCGCGACGGCTCGTGTTGGCGGCGCGCCGGGGTAGCCTGTCCTCCACGATCCTCCGCCCCTCCTTCCGCTGCGTCTCCGTTCCAATTGCCTCGGCCTCGCCTCTGCGCCCGTCTTCCTTCCCCAACACAAATGCTTCTCTGGCGGTGTTTTCAGGAATGGTTATCGCCTTGGCTCCTTGCTTCGGTAATGTGACCTAGCGGCGATGCAGAAAATTGTTCGGCGTACGCCGGAAAAGAGTCCGATTCAGCTCTCACTGAATTCACATAATTCGCTCCTACTGATACACGTTCCTTTTCCGTTGTGAGTTATCAACAAAAAACGAGTACAATGTTCGTTTTCTTCCCGTATTCGGATGAAACAATCTCGCGTGAAGTTCACTGCTAGCGACTCGCGACCGGTTTCTCTTCACTAACCGTCACTTATAACGGTTTTGACGTGATTTGTGAGACGCGTTCCGCAGCGATCCGTCCTCCTCCGAGATTTTTCTGAGACCCCTTCAAATTTCAACGGAAAAAAATTTCTTGCCGTTGGCTTCCCTCCTTTTTCGGATACCGGCCAATCATAAGATCTCGTTCCCAAGCTTAAATTTCGAATTTCTTATTCGTGGACAAGCGTTTCGCTCGACGCGGCTGCGGCCGACGTCAGACAGTGACGGGGTTCTTTATTTATAATTTTTATATATGGTCCGGTCCGTTACCAGGGCGTATATTCGAGCTCGTCTCAATATATATATATATATATATATATATATATATATATATATATATATTGTGAAGTCATGGGATTAGACAAACCCATAACGTCACCATCAGCTACGAAAAGAAGCCCACGAACAGAGAAGAGTAGGGTACGCGGCGGAGCGATAGCTTGTAAACGAGCCATCTACCCACAGCTTTTCGAACTCTGACGCCAGAACTAGCGAATAATGTTTTTTCCGGGAGATCACGAAAAAAGGATAATATTCACCCCTCCAAAATTTCCCCATGCGCGAGTACCATAAGTATCGCGGCGCGCCTCGGAGTAGCCCTCTATGATCGAGCAGCGAATGCGACTAGACTGAGCTCTTTGATTGCAGCAGCGACGGTGACTAGACTGAGTTCTGAAGGCGATTGTAACTAGAAGTTTATTTTAACTTAGTAGTTAAAAGTTAGCTTGAGAAGCGTATCTTCGAAAGTGATGTAATTAAGATAAAATTCGCGCAGAAGGACATTAACTAAATCCAGCATCTCATATTGCACGCTGAGACCACACACGCACAAAGTGTGGTAGGTTGGCCGAGCATTTATTTAAAATCTATTTGTAATAAATATGAAATAAAGATAGCTAGCCTTCAGTCACCCGCTCCCAATTTTCACAATTTGATGCCAGCATTTGTGTATTATTTCATATTTAAATTTATTAATTATATTTATATTATTTCATTTTAATTAAGCATAACTTCAGCAACATTAATTATTCGAGGCTGGAAGTGCGAACAAACTTGTACGAGGCGCGGCAGAAGAAGAAGGACGACCCCAGGAAGAGAGAAGCGTAGGTGAGAAATATTTGTACTGGAACGAGAATCGTACGAGTCCGGAGAACGGGAGAAGGGTGTGGAAATTGTAGATGTAGTGGAATCAAGAGTTCGAGGGAAGGAAACTGATAACGTCGTGGGACAGCAAACGGAGAAGAGTGGTGACGAGGGGCTGCGAGCGGCAGAAAATCCCCAAGGTTACCTACAGGCGAGCGATGCGGAGCTGTTGAGGTAAAGGAACTGGCAACTTTTATGCGGCGATCAGTTGGGGAAAGAGAATAGCAGTAAATACAAGACAATTCCTGTTAAAAGTGGGTGAAAAATCCAGAATAGGTGGGAGAAGTATTCCGTACGATGTGAGTGGCAGTTTCTAGTTCATTTACTGCGCGTGTTATTGAATTTATTCTGAGAGGCCATACCTTGTACAATTTTACTTAAATAATTCATGATTTTCACATGTTGTACAGTTGACATTATCTGGAAAAGTCATAGTTTATTGTGTTGTGTTAAAAGTAATTGTTTTCTGTGAGATGTAAAGGGGTCAGATTTGAGTAATGTGTATGTTACGTTTTATTGTTTTTTCTCTTTAGAGTTCACAGTGTTATAGTGAGCGCGAAGCCCAAGGCTAGCACCTGTGAACCGGACACCTTAAAACAAGTGTAAAATTCATTTTAAAAGCCGTGCACGGAAAAACTAGAGAGTAGAAAGAGTAAAATAATGTGGTAGATAAAATTCAGAAAGAGGAATGAGCAAATTGTGAATTGTAGTTGGTGAAAGTGTGTTCAGGCAGTCGAGGTTACGCCAAATTTTTGTTTTGCCTTGTTTTCTATTTTTTTGTGACCAAATATTTAAAGTGCATAATCCTATTATATAATTGTGCCACTGTGATTTTTTCATTGAATATATGCTCATTTTATTCGTATTTTATCTGATTCATTGTCTCAAGGGTTCAGACCTCTCATACCCAAAAGATCCTGCTTCCTGAGAATTTTAAGCTCGCTTCACGAGCATTCATACTATCATGCTCCAACAATGTGTTAGAATATATATATATATATATATATATATATATATATATATATATATATATATATTCATTTAAAGTTTTAAATAAAAAAATATTCCTTGAAACTATTTAATTTCCATTACTAATGGCCAGAAAGTACGTGCGTTTTCGCACCTCTAGTTTATTTACTTATTTCAAGAATTAATTGCATTATGAGATATTTAAAAAATCCCACATCTTTAATGTGTTTGAAAAGCGATAGAGTCAAGAAATTGTCGCATTGTTTTCCAAACATTGTTTGTCCCTATAACAGTGTAATTATTATCAAGAATTAATTAAATTCCTCACAATTTACATAACTGAAAAAGATATTTTGTTAAAAAATTAAAATATATTTTTACAATATATTTATTTCCAGTTCCATTTTATCAGGATGTTGAATAAATTTGTACATAACTTTGTGGATATTACAGAATTCATATAATAATTATTGGTAATTATGATTTTATTATAATAATATATTGGAGTAAAATTAGATTCTAATAAGTATTTTGTAATTTTTATTGTAAATTTAGAGTTTTAAGAGAATGCATTATTTAGTAATAATGTAGAAAATTATTTACGGAGAGGGGGGAACGAATTCGTTATATTTTTGGGGAAGCGGGAACGAATTCTTTTTGTGATAATTTTTCCCCAGATCGAAATGTTGATAAGCAGGATAATTTGTTAAAGAAATGAAGAAATTAGAAGATTTAATATTGATAAATGTCTTAATTAGTTCTATTTGTAATTATTTATGTATCTGTTTGTGGGAGGTGAGCCATTCAAAACCAAATTGATAAATTGGAATAGCTTGTATTGAGTTAATATAGGATAACAGCCGAGAGTGTAATAGTATTTTTTAAAAAATATATAATGACAAGGGACTAACAGGGTTGTACTGTAAGAAAAAATCAGGATTATTGCCTGATTTACATATAGGGATAAAGTAGGCTAATTGTCATGATTGTGGAAAAAAGAAATGGGAAACATTGAATGGAATATATTTGCTAGTTTCTATAAAATTTGTAAATTAAATTCTTTTGTCATTTTGTTCATAGAATCATAACCTGAAGTTTTGTGAATATTCAATTTTTGGGTTACTTTTGGAACTTCTACAGGAGTAACACATTTTCCTTTTAAAGGGACTGAATAAAGTGGAGAAGAGATAAATTAATTAATTTTGTTATTAAGTAATTGATATATTACAAAGTTTAGTGTAAAATACTTTTCTAATTGATTTGAAATCAAATTTAATTTTTGAAAATCGGTATAGGCAGATATTGTAGCTGCACAGAACACCACGAGCTATTTTCGGCCATAAGCCTCTCGGCGACAGGAAGTCGAACAAAGAGGCGGAAATTCCCAACTGCTTGTCGGACCCACGCCAAGGAAAAACCCCTGACGTCATGGCAAGGGCGCATCTCGTCTAGTGAAAGGGCGCGAAGACCTACGTCACAGGGCGGTTAGTAGGTTAGCTGCAAGGGGGCGCCAGGTCACGGTTCGTAGGCTAGATGAGACAAGTCACGTGACACACAACCCGATGCGTGATTGGCGGGGAGCCACCGCATCATCATGACGGTTGGGGGAATGGCGCGTGCCATAAATAGGGAGATAGGAGCTTCCTCGCCCTTCTTATTTGAAAATTCTTCGGTGAGCGAGCTTCGTTTTATTTGAAAATTCTTCGGTGAGCGAGCTTCGTTTTATTTGAAAATTCTTCGGTGAGCGAGCTTCATCTATTTTGAAAAATTCTTCGGTGAGCGAGCTTCTGCTATTTCTGAGCGAGTCGGAACTTTCTCGCTTCTGGTTCGGCTTTTCTAAGTGTCGCGTCGCCGTATGGCTGCCGAGTGCCGCGATCTGTGTCTCGCGCTGAGGCGTTAGCAGCCGCCGAAGACTGGTACAAGCGTGAACGTTACCGCGTGTACGTACGCAAGCGTGTCCGCCCCACATGTGCGGGCGCCAGGAGAAGCAACGGAAGACGGAGGGCGCCTTCCCTGAGGCATCGCTATCGCCACGCCGCCACTTCAGCGAGTTACGAGGGAGACCCGGCGTCGACTGGAGCTGACTGCGCCTCGCTGCCTCCGGAGACCACCACCTACCAGCGCCGGTCACGGAGCATTTCGGGTGGGATCGCCAAATGCGGCAACCGCCCACAAACATTTGAAAGGTGGAGAGAAAGACGGTCGAGAGAGAGAGAGAGAGAGAGAGAGAGAGAGAGAGAGAGTTACGAGAGAGGAGTAGATAGTAAGAGCGCAGTAGGCGTCAATTGTGATTTATCATTTATAATGATGTATGGGACGTAAGTGTTTGTTTTGGGTAGGTATTAGTATAATTAAAGCAATATTTATTATATAATCAGATCGTTTAATGATAGAAAACCAGAATCCAGTCATGCATGTCTCCCGAATCCTCTGCCAGACACTATTAGTGGCTACGTAGGTGAGTTCTTACTACCACTGGCAGCCGGGCAAGCAGCCAGCCCACGTTGGACAGGGCAAAAGCTCACAATATAGTACCGTTGTTTAATATTAGTATAGGGGAATAATATTTTGTTGATTTTTTAAATTGTTGACCATTGTGATCTGCTATTCGGATGAATTTGTTCAATGTAATTTTGAAATTTGTCTAATTCGTATTGGACTATTCGTAATTTGATAATGCGTTATAACTTGTTGATCTTTCTTTTAATGTTAGGGCGATGAGTTTATTGCCAGAATCGACTTAGGGGATGTTTGGATTTAATCTATTTTATTTTTATTTATTTATTTATTTATTTCCTCAAAACAGTTAAAAGAATCCCTACCCTAAGCTATATACTACTTGAATTTTGAATAAATAAAGAAAGAAATGAGAGATTTTTGCAAAGATTGTCACAAAAAAATATTCGCTCCAATGTAATAAAATCTATTTTCAAGGATGGGCTCTTATCCTTTATCATGTCCATCGTGAAGGAATAATACTTTCTGCCGAAACAATATGGAGAACGATATTTAGAATAACTATATTTACCACTGAATTCTAGAAGACGATAATGAAGACACATTAATAATACACAGAAAATTAAATTACACTTATGTCCAGAAGAAACACAAGGGGCCATCTCATCATTCGCTCAAAGGATCAGGGAAACTGGACGTAAAACCTGATCGACATGGGAGTCATTGACCCAGAAGATGCGGTACAATACTTGTTACAAGTTGTTTACAATTATATAATCCAAATGGTAATTATAACATTAAATATCACTGTTAAAATTAATTTTACTTTCCTTGTGATGCTCAGTATAGTCTCTAATTGTATAGAAACAGTTATGCAGCAGAAACTATTTCACTTAGGATTTAAACTTTTCTATCGAATTTAATCGCTTAATGTCATCTGGCAAAGTGTAAAATAATGTACATGTATTGAATGTGAATGTTGTGTAATGAGCTGTTGATACTGTCACCTGATGAATATGATTACTACGTCGACTGTTAGAGTTATAGACACCGGCGTTTTCTGAAAATGAATAGCCGTCCTTCAGTAAGACATTTTTGACAAACACCACTGATTCTTAAATCAACAGGTTAAACTAATGGTAAAATTCCTAGATTAATAAAGAGAGGACTGACCACTTTATATGTAGGCTAGCTCGTGGCACATAGCGAAGTCGCTAGCCTTTCATCATTGAAGTCGGAGTTTGATTCCCGTCGAATCTCATGTGAAATTTGCTCCAACGAAAGCCAAAAGTTCCCAAGTCCAACCCCTGTAAAGTGACCTAAACCCTACACCTATCCTTATTCCCTCCCAATTCTGGCCGCTGGGTAGTGACGCAGGAGCGCGTAGCAGGAGGCACGTTCGCACAGATGCTACCAGGCGGTCGTCTTGACAACTGATTGCGACGTGATGTGACATGACAAATTAAGTTAATGAGGATTACTCCCCAGCGCACATACTTAATGTTGAATTACTCCTCAGCGTAAACCGCTCAACGCCCCTTAAGGGGGTTGGAGATGCGTTGCATCGACGCAACAAATTCAAAAAAGAAGTTTACAAGAATCATGTGGATGGGATTTGTTTGACTGAATTCAGAGACTTAAAAATGTTGTTACCTTAACATTAGTCAATGGCACATCGTTCATTTTCAATGGAGTACACAATTGTTTATTTGAAATGGAAAATTGCATTGAAACCGTTTTCTTTTCGTTTACTATTAATTTTTTATTACAGAAACAATTGGAAAATCTGATATTGTAATATTTACGGTTTCTTTATAGCAAAGAATATTCATTTCATGCGCATAGAGAACTGTTCTTCCGTTTCGAATCGTCGCGAGCATATCGTTTACGTAAAGTAGGAAGAGAATAGGGCCTGAAATTGATCCCTGCGTGAGTCCACATGCAATTGGCAAAGAGGCAAAAAGGTGTGTACATAATGTTCCAATATTCCAGGACGGTATTTCTACTCTTTGAGATCGTTGTTCAAAGTACGAACATTACCATTCTAGAGCAATACCACGGATTCCATGTGAAGGTAATTTTAAAAGTAAAATGTTATGATCAATGACGTCAAAAGCTTTTGAAAGATCTAAAAACAATCCAATAGGTGCTTCGTTTTGATCCAATGATGAGGCGACATCTTTAAGAAAAGAAAATATGGCTGTTTCCGTAGACTCTGATTTTCGAAAACCATGTTGACAATATGAAAACGCGTCGGGTTTTTCTGAGAAGGTCCCACTTGTACGTAAAAATGTCTATAAAAAATATTTTTGAAAAACGGACAAAAGGAATATTGGCCGATAATTTTGAATTAAACATTTGTTGCCTTTTTTGAAGGGCGGCTTAATCTTCGTTGTTCTGAAAATATCTGGAAAAGTTCCGGTGCATATAGATGCGTTAAATATCTGAGTTAACGGATGTATAATGGCAGTCTCACAAGTCTTGAACAAACAATCCGAAATTCATCTAAACCGGGCGAATATTTATATTTTAGTTTACCAATTATTTTGAAACTTTCGTGGGTAGAAGTTTCGTAAACGAACATTGTGTCTAAAATTTTTGGGTAAACGTCTGATGTTGAAATTTGTGGCTGAAGACCCTTAGTGAAATCGTCGGCAATTCTAGAAAAGTATTGGTTAAAGAGATTAGCCACTGTTGCCGGATCGTTCACATTTATATCGTTATATTTGAAAACAACATTCTCCACAAGATTTCTAGTTGATTTGGTCGAATTTTTTTATTATATTCCACATTGCTGTCGTTTTGTTATTTGAGTTCAAAATATTCTGATCGTGTTTCATGATTTTCGCCTATCTTATGACTTCCCTTAACTATGATTTGTATTTTTTTAAGTAGAGGAGAAAATATTGAGATACGTTATCATGCTTAGAAACGAATGAAAGAATTCATTTTTTGTATGCCATCCTAATCCCTTGTGTTATCCAAGAACTCCTTTTCCAACAAATATTTAATTTTCTTTATTGCAGAGGGAAGCAAGTGTTAAAATGAAATGAAAGCGTTGAAAAAAGAATTATATTTATCGTTTGTTTTTTTATTTTTTTTAATTTTTTTATTTTTTTTAATTTGTTGCGTCTACTTCGACGCAACGCGTCTCCAAGCCCCTTGGGGGGCGTTGAGCGCATTGCGCTTCTCGGAGTAATCCTCCCATTACTGCGCTTGTTTTCTTTATGGAGTAATCCTCCGTTAACATTGTCTGTCGCGTCTCGTCCTAGTCGGTTGTCAAGAGGTGTTTGTATCAACAGTATTATAAACCACGTCCCATGACTCCTGCAGGAAGTAATCAATGATTTTTTTTACTCTTAGTGAACAATCTACACATACGTCTATTATTTTATGTGTCAGTGGTCGCATTTCTTGTAATGGTAGGAATTTGTATATCGTGATCACTGCATCCTGAATCGTTTGTTTCAACTTTATATCGCGTAGTACTTTTGTTAAATATAATTAGATCGAGTGCCGTCTTTGTATTTAGTGTGATCCGGTCCTATATTTAATGTTATATAAACTGAAGTAATGAATTAAATTGAGAAACTGCTCTCGCTCGCAAGATTCGACCAGAAAATCAATGTTAAATCTTCGCATGGATTCAATGGATTCAAATGATCGATGGTTGACTTTGGTTAGTGATATCTCCAGTTTGTCAAAGATCAAAATATATTCTACCGCTCTCTTTGTTGGAGGCCTGTAGATGCAAAGTAATATTATTTTGAGGGAAGGGAGACGTACAACAGGAATTTCAAAACTTTTTCAACGGAATAAACATTTAATTCAGTCAAGAATATAGAATAAATATTATTATTTCTAACATAAATTCAGGAACCCCCACATGTTGGTTCATTATGCGAAACTCTTTCTCTACAATAATAACCTGCGAAGTAAAAGTTTGGAATTTGGAGAATGGTAAGTTCATTAAGAGATAACCAATGTTTTATAAAGCAAAGAACATCCATTTGATTTAAATATCTCTGTACAATTGCCTTTTTCATCACTTTCTGATACATTTGAACGGAATTCATCTTCAGATTCTGACAAACTGCGACATGACACACAGGATTGTGTCATCGCCGAATCCATAGTAGAAACTGCACAATTTGTTTTTGTTTTGTCAAGAAATGTCATCAAACATTTGCTAGATTTATCTTCTTGCTCTTCTAACTTGAGTCCTTTGCGTCCGGCAGCACCAGATTCTTTTTTATTTGTGATGGAACGCTTCATTGTGTATGTACTAAAATCGCAGGGCGTGTATGTAAACTAAACTAAATATACATTATAATTTGCTTATATTTGAAATCGAAACTTACTTTACTAGATTTAACTTTACCTTTAGCTTTTTAACTATTCTTGACAACACATTCAACATTTTTATATCACACGTTTTGATATAGCACTAGTTGTAACGTCTAAGTTCAATTATGTCGTAACACTTGGAAAAAGGATTTTTGGTGGTCTTGTAGCGAAGAACTCAAAAATATTAGAATGTCGTAAAAACAACTGTTAGATTCACAAAAGTTAGCACTGGGTGGAAGTAAATCAAAAACTAGTCTGATTCCACTTTGTACGTGTACGTCAGATTTACAAGAATATCGCATTGTTAGGATCTGGGATCTGGCGATCTAGATTTTCCATTCAACACAAAAAAATATTTTTTAAGTGTTGAAGGCAGCTAGTGAAAGTGTCGTGCTAGAGATAACGTGCAGCAAGGCTAAGTGGCGTGAAATACGCAAGTCGGTTTGCCGTTATTAAGAACTGCCAGCTTTTCACTCAAAAAAGCGGTAGTTTTTCTTCATTATTTGCATAGTTAATGCAAAATGGAGCTGATCCATCCACGGGGTTTGAACTTTCGCAGGCCCTATTAACCCTACACAATGTAGACAACAACAGTTATTTTACCAGCAGTGCAGTGCATCAGGTTCCGCAAGATATAACAACCAGCGAATCGATGGAAACAAGTGGTCAGGAAACACAGAACCCGACCTCCGCCGAAGGCAACATGGAAGCGCGCTTCGCATTAGGTTCGTTGCACAGCGAACAGTCACCGCCATCATCGTCATCAGGAAACCCTACACGAAAAAGGTCAGACAGTGATTTTGTAGATCCGCATAAATATAAAAAGAAAAGTCCCGAAAAAAAATTCTAATGAATCGGTTGATCCCAGTCAATATAACTGTAAAATTGGCAACAGATTTGGTGTGTTACGAGATGGTGTAACTTCTCCAGAAACCAGCCGTTTTCAATACCTCAGTGAAAATGCCTCCGAACAAACAGATTTACCAGCTAAAATCCCCCCAATTTTCGTATCAAATATCTCCAACTCATACAGTTTCATCAAGGAACTTAAAAATAAAGTGACCAGTGACTTTGTAGCAGATTTCAAAAACAATAAAACAAAAATCAGTGCAAACTACATAACAGATTTCCGTAATCTTATTAAATACCTCATAGAGACAAACAGAAGTTTCCATTCTTACAAGGACCTTTCAAATAAAAAATTTTCAGTTGTGTTCAAAAATCTGCATCAATCCATAACAGAAACGGACATCTTGACAGAACTCAAACTACGTCACCCATCAATTATTAAAATTACGAGACTACAAAAAGAAAACATCCCAATTCCGGTAGTTGCGGCCGAGTTTAGAGGCAATGAACCTATTGAAACAATTCTCGAAATCACTCAAATATATAATCATCGTGTGACTACTGAAAGACGCCGGAAACCCAAAGGACCCATCCAATGCCAACGATGCCTAGACTATGGACACACGAAAAACAACTGCAACTATGTCATTAACTGTGCATTTTGTTCCGGAAATCATTATTCAGTGATGTGTCCGCAAAAAAGTGATATACCGGTTTGTGCTAATTGCAATGGTAATCATAAGGGTGATATCAGAAACGAATCGTGCTCATACTATAAAAAAATCATTGGACAAAAAAATAGTGACCAGTTCAAAAACAATAGTAATGAAATGCACCAACAATCCAAATCCTCACCGCCAACCTTATCTCACACTTCCTTTCCAGGTTTACCACCAACTCAACCCATCCCGAAGTTTACACATCAAATCCCAAACCAAACCCTTCAAATTTACCAAATCAACCATGCAATCGCATCCAATCATCTTCTCACTTAAACGATAATTCCAGCAACAATATCAACACAATCATAAATTCCATCACCTCCTGTATAATAAATTTCATCAACTCGCTAATACCATCATTAATCTCAACCATTCAAAATCCAGTCACAGAATATTTAAATAATAATCATGCCAGGTCAAATTAATAAGAGCTTAATCATCATGAATTGGAATGCAAACAGCATTCAAAATAAAAAAAAAAGAATTTTTCCATTTCTTGCATCATTACCAGATTGGGATAGCATGTGTTACCGAATCAAATCTGTGTAATAAAAGCAAACTTTACATCCCCAATTATATCATATACAGAAATGATAGAAACAAAACAAAAGGAGGCGGCGTATTTATCGCAATATCATCCCACATCTTCATTACCAAGTTGACATTCCACAAACACCAGGTATAGAAACTGTAGCAATACGCTCAACACTAAATAGCCAAACAATTACAATAATAGCAACTTATAAATCTCCCTCGGCAAAAATCAAAGACGCAAATCTAATTAGCCTATTTAATTTGAATGAAAAAAACATTATTACTCGGGGATCTTAATGCCAAGCATATAAGCTGGGGCTGCCACACTAACAATAATGATGGCAAGATCCTTGCTCAAACCATAACAAACAATAACTTAAAAATCATCACAACAATAGACCCAATCTACTACCCACATGATCGAACACGTAAACCAGATATATTGGATATAGGTATAACAAACACAGACATAAAATTTCACACCACCACAGTGTCTAGATTCTGATCACTTCCCCGTACTGATCTCAACACAAAAGTTAACTCCACAACATGCAACCGTACCTAAATCAAACACCCTAAAAATCAACTGGCGAAAATTCCAAAAAATACTAAGAAATAAAATCCCACAATTTAAAATATTAATTAGTCCCGCCGAAATCAATCAGGCTGTATCAAACATCAATTCGCTAATCCACTCGGCCATCCAAGTAACACAACTAAATATATCACCTAATAACCATAGTAATAAACATAAAAAATTACCATATGATATTTTGAATGCAATCTCAATAAAAAATAAAACAAAGAGACTATGGAATCAGTTAAGAACACCGAACTTAAAATCAGAACTAAATTTAATCACAAAAGTAGTTAAAATCTTAATAACTAACCACAACAACCAACAATACCAAGCATTATTATCTTCACTCCATGCTAACAACAACTCTTTATGGCAATTCACCAACAGAATACTGAAAAAGAAAAGCATGATACCACCAATTAACACTTCGACAGGTAAAGCATATACATCTGTTGAAAAATCCGAAGAGCTGGCATCCTACTTTTCATCAACGTTTATAACAAACATCTGAAAACCACACCCCGAACATCAAACAATGCACAAAAGCAACAAAGAGACATACTACGGTTCACATCACAACATACATCTCACCAATCCAGCCGAAATTAACAAAATAATTAAAAAATTACCCTCCAGGAAAGCACCCAGCCACGACAACATAAACAATATAATAGTGAAAAACCTACCTCCCCCTGCAATAGCATTTATAACTAGCATTTACAATTCCTGTCTTAGAATAGGTTATTTTCCACTATCTTGGAAGCATGCCATAGTTATCCCCATTGCCAAACCGAACAAAAATCACGCCGATACAAGTAGTTACAGACCTATAAGTTTACTTCCCACGTTATCCAAAATTTTTGAAAAAGTAATTCTCAACAGACTAAAAGAACTTACAAGTAACTAAAGCCATACCAAAGGAACAATTCGGATTCACTGCAAAACTTTCTACACTACACCAACTCCTCCGCATTACCGAATATCTTTATTCATCATTTCAAAAAAATACCACACAGTAGCAGTTTTCATCGACATAACACAGGCGTTTGATCGGACGTGGCATGAAGGCCTCATATACAAAATAAAAAAATAGGCACTCCGCATTATATCCAGTCCATCATTCAAAGTTTCATCAGTAACAGGACCTTTTCCGTAAATGTAAACAACCACCATTCCAACCCAAGACCAATTTTAGCAGGACTACCACAAGGATCACCTCTATCACATACTTTATTTAATTTATATGTTGCAGACATTCCCAAACTTAACGACATCCACATTGCACAATTCGCTGATGATACAGCCTTCTATAACTCCGGTCTTTCACTTACTGATTGCAGCAACAAAGTTCAATTGTACCTTAACCTAATAGACAGCTGGGCTATAAAATATAAAATCCAACTCAACCCAACCAAAACGGCCGCCAAGATCTTCACACTCCGTCCACACTCACCCCCGCGACCATTCACGCTAAACAATACACTCATCAACTGGCTCCCTCTTAATCAAATACTTAGGACTGAACATGGACACAAAACTCAATTGGAAGCAGCATATAGATGCCAAAATCATTCAAGCCAAAATCAAATTAATACAACTAAAGCCATTAATACACATATCCAGCCCATTATCATATAATTCAGCATTATTAATATTTAAAACAATAATAAGACCCTTGCTACTATACGCCTACCCAATCTGGTTAAATGCAGCAAAAACCAACCAAAGGAAATTACAAATAATACATAACCAATCCCTCAGAATTATCTCAAACGCTCCCTGGTATGTCACCAACAAACAGTTACATAATGATTTCGACCTAGAGACTATGGACCATCACATCACATATCTAGCCACCAACTTCTCAAACATATCCCAAATCCGTTCACTATCAGTTCACAGACTCGGCAAAAATCCATCACATGGAATCAGAATAAAATGACTTTCCATTTTACATTTTCCTTAAGAAATTCTCCGAATTAGATCCCGACTGGAGGAGCCCCATGGGTAATCTCAACCCTTGTATTAGTTTTAAGTTTTAATTTAAGTTAGTATTAAGCCATCAAACATATGTAGAGTTATTTCAACTGAGCTATGTATTCACCATCTATGTCAAATAAATAAAAAAAGTTTTAATTGCACGGTGAAACTTTAATTACATGCGTGATATTAACATAGATATAAACTAGGATTTTTCATGGAATTAATGAGCATATTTAATTAACTAAACGAAAAAGAAAATATAATCAACATATTTGCAGTCAGCCATGGAACGTGAACAAAAACCTTCATCACATTTTACGTACCTAGAACAACTACATATACACAACGAATGAATGAAACTAAATTCAGAAAGAAAACTTTAAGCTAGCTAACTTATGGAACATAAAATATTTAACGTGAATAAATTAAATGTTTTACACGTAAAACATTTCTTCTTAGGATTACGAATGTAAAAAATGTATACGTCAATTGTGTTTACCAGTGTAGCGTCGCCTGGTCCGGCGCCGGTGCGTCGGGCCGCTTCGGGGAAACCCGCGTAAAGCCGGATGTGGGTGGAGGGTGGCGGCGCCACGCCGCGCCGGTTGGTAATGCCCTCAGGAATCCCGGCTGGAATTTCCTTCAAAGGGACGCGCGCGGATGCGAGTCTAAGAGGTGTCGGTTGTAGCTCTGGAAAGGCTGGCCAGCGAGCCGTGTGTCGCCCGCTGCTTGTAGGGTGGGGGCGAGCCGGCGGATATTTAAGGCCGCGCCGACAGGCGCCTCGCAGGATACGCTGGGTGTCGAAAGACGAGAGGTATCTCCAGTGCAATCCTTGCACGTGATCTTCGGGTCGAAGATCGGTTTGGCGAGAAGCCATGTAACTGGTGTAGTTACGGGACTCTATGTCCGACAGCTTCGCACTTCGCGTTGCTTTTTGCTGCTTCCGAAGCAGTGGTTCTGGGCGAGGCCTAGGGGACGGTCGCGGGGTTTCGCGGCTAAGAGAATTGAAAGGTTGCCAAGGGGCTAGATTTTTGTATCATATCATTGTACATTAATTGTAAAAAATCTGTAAATATATTGTATTTATTCAATCAGAACAGTCGTCTGTGTTTTTCACTCTAGTACGTCACACCAGTTCTGAAAAGAATGCTATAGCAAAACTGTGCCAGAGGTGACTAGTTTTTCCCCAATATTTATTCTATTGTATTCTCTCCCATACCTGTCTTTACTTTTCGTGGAAAGTAATGTTTTCTTGCCTTGGTCAGCTTATAATATTTTATCCGCAATATGTTCAAAACCTTCCATTTGCAAATATTTCTTGGAAACAAAAACAATGCAAGGCTCACTAAAATAAATCGTTTTCAGAAGCAATACTACGTTATGACATGCAAGTCACTGGTGGAATAGATGTGCTTGCATGTCTTAAAATTTGAATTATTCGTAAATGGAAGCGAAAAACTATTGAACGTAACATGTGTATAAAAGAGGTAATTGCCATCATGGTATATAAGAAAACGAAATTCTATCGTCGCTCGTTTTCTTTAACATACCGTTCATGCAATTATCCCTCTCTTTATACACTCGTTTCGTTAATTACTATAAAAGCCTGCACTGCATTAATGTATCTTTTTTTGATAAAATTGCATTAAAAAATGATGTAATTGAAGTTCATTGAAGCAGAGGTACCTCCGTCTGCCCGTCCGTCTATGTGTCTGTGATCAACGCTAGCGCCTAATCCATTCAGCCAATTTTCTCCAACATTGATAATCTCCGATGGATTTGAAGAAATTCGTGGTCCTTGGAGTTTGAAACGGATATTTTAAGGTTTGGGGGTACTTTACATGACGCCCAAATTACATTTTAAATTCTTTTTTTAAATTTCTCAATTTGTTTGATTAATCTTTGTTCTCGAATAGTGTTCATGAATGATTTAAACGATTGGCGTAAGTCTTGCTTCTTTTGAAATTCCTATTTTTTTTGAAAATTGCAAACGTTCAAATTTTTTAGATGTCTTCCTTTAACTACAATATTGAAGAGAGTGATTTTTTTCTCAATAAAATCGGTTGATGAAAGTCAGATCTTAAAATAAGGTCATGTACCGTTTTTCAAAAATATGAGTAGTTTTTGCGTAATTTGTTTGTGAAATTTAACAAATTTTAAAACAATATATTTCTCAAAAACTGTCTCCAAATTTTCCCCTAAAATTGTTTCCTCGTTTATACCAAAAGGCGGTACAGTAAAATCTGTCTAAACCGGAATCTGTACAAGCCGGAAATCTGCCTTAACCGGAAAATTTCTCCGGCCCGTGAAGTTAATAATTTTACATAGCATAAAACGGAATCTGCCCAACGCGGAAACGGAACAGATTTTTATGTCCTATAGGAAAAATAAACCTTTATAAAACGGAATTCCTGTAAATTTATTGCACGCGAAATATTCTTAATGGAATGAATGCATCTGTAAATCTGTTTTAAATGCTCTATCTCTGTGACATGCGATTTAGTCGTGGCCCAGCCGCACGGTGAGGGAGAGGAACTTCAGCTGTCAGCGTAGAATTCGACCTTGGGGTCGCTTGCCAGGTAGTAGGACGAAGGGGAATTCCCTTCCCGACTCTCTGCGCGTGGGAAGGTGTTCAAGCATGGCTTCTGTTCACGCGTCCTCCGCCCCGTGTTGAAAATCGTAACCCTTTGGCCAGAGACGAATTGCTCGAGGCCATGCGAGGGTATCAGAAAGACATACTCAGGGCTGTGATTTGAAAGTCAGCGATCAGTGCGTCTACAGCTATTAGACAGTGAGGTGTGTAGTGTTACGAGTTTAACAATGGCAAAAAAACACAAAACTTTAACTTTAGATGAAAAGGTAAAACTAATTGAAGCAAGCGAAACTCAGAAGCTCTCAGTGAAAGCTCTTCAAGAGTTATTCAAGTGCGGGAAGACACAGATTTACGAAACACTCAAAAGAAAAGCTTAAATAAATGAGAACTGGATGAAAGGTATGTAAAGATATCCAGTCTCTTACTTCATTCACTTCGTAGGTTTTTTTAAAATTAATGTTGAACACTTGTCTCTATTTTTGACACGCACTGATCGTTAACATTACTCTGTAGGAGGGTCGATGAAAAGGAAAATTAAAGTGAAGAATGACGAAATCAACCGAATTACATGGGAATGGTTTGTGCGTGCTAGATCGAAGAATATTTCCATATCTGGTCCAATGGTACAAGCTAAAGCTAAAGAACTTGCAGAACAACTCGGTGATTTTTTAAGTCCTCTAATGGATGGTTGGTAAGTTTTAAAAACCGCCATGGAATAGTGTGGAATGAAATCTGCAGAGAGTTCAAAGATGTTGATGTAGAAAAAGTTCAGGAGTGGAAAATAAAAATTGTCAGTATAATTGAAGGCTACAAACCAAAAGATATATTCAACGGGGATAAAACTGGATTATTTTTTCGGGCATTACGAAATAAAACACTAAATTTAAAGGGAGAAAAATGCAAAGGAGGCACGCATTCGAAAGAGAGATTAACAGTGTTTTTATGTGGGAATATGAAAGGAAATATGGAACGACCTCTAGTAATCGGAAAGTCACAAAAGCCGAGATGCTTTAGGAACTTGAACGTGTGGTCGTTACCGGTTACCTGGCGTGCCAATAAGAAGGCGTGGATGACAGCCTCGTTGAAGGAGCAATGGCTTGTTTCGTTCAACAACCGAATGAAACTGAAGAAAAAAAACATGTTGTTATTTCTGGACAACACTACGTGCCATCCGCACTTAATTCTGTCTAATGTAAAATTGGCGTGGTTCCCTGCCAATACAACAGCCATTATGCAACCTATGGACCAAGGTATAATTTACTCCATGAAGACTCATTATCGCAAGTTTTTGATGCAGTGCCTAATTGGAAAAGTGGAAGACTCTATTAATGTAACTGAATTGTTGAAGTCTCTTACAGTTCTGGATGCAATTCAGTGGATAGACAAAGCTGTAAAATCTATAAAGCCCCAGACCATTCAAAAGTGTTTCAGACAAGCAGGTTTTACAACAATTTCCAATGTAGACGAGTTGCCAGCAGATGATGACACTGAAGATGCAGTCCGAGATGTAAATACGTTATGCGCAATTATGGGGGAGAGTACTGGAGATGTAATATACATCGATAAAGATGTATTTACAGATGGAGATATTGAAACTGAAAGTGACAATATCATTTCTGAATCAGAAACTGAAGAAGACACGGCAATGGAAACAAATCCCTCTGTACATAACTATTCTGAAGCCCTGCAATGTGTTCTGCAGTTAAAAAAGTTTGCACTCACTTCTAATAATCCAGAACTATTTCAGTATTTTTCAACTGCACAAATTATAATTGAAAAAGTGATAGTTAGTGGGAAAACCAAAATGCAAAATACTTTGGATGAGTGTTGGAAAAAAATAATATTTAGAGTACAAATTGTAATTTTTTCTCTCCATTTTCAGAAATATGTTTAATTTTCTTTTTTGTTGATTTCTATACATAGGTTGTAGGCCTACATTACTGTATTTTAATAATTACAATAAATTTACTAGTTTCAGGACGGAAATATGCCATAAAATAGAAACCCTGCACAAAACAGAAACCTTCCTAAACCGGAATTTTTTTTGTTCCGATCGATTCCGGTTTAGACAGATTTTACTGTATAAAAATTGTGCTCTTCCATTTTAGAAGAACACAGTATTTTCGAAAATTGCAAAAAGCTTAACATCATCAAGTACAATTTTGAATAAATATATTTTAGCCTTAAACAAAATCTTAAAAAAATCAGGTCTTTAAAACAGGACACGTACAATTTTTTTGAAAAAAAGTGGTTTCCAAGTAATTTGTGTTTGAAGTTATTGCATAATATGAAGAAAAAGTCTAAAAACCGTTCCAAATTTTTCTTCATATTTTTTCGGAGAGATCAAAGAACAATTAAATGCATTTGCCGAATTTTTAGTTGATCTTTCTGAATTTTCGAAAATTGCACAAAGTTATGAATAATGCGAGAAATAAGTGCTTTTTGTTACACAACTAGTTGATCTCTCGGATCAACTCATACACATATTAATTTGTATATTAACTGCAGGTTACAAAGAGCGATTTCGACGAGAATTGATAAGAAAATATTCGCTTCCGTGTTATAAAAACTATTTGCACCGTCAAATCAGAAACCAAATTTGGCCCTTATCGCGCCATTCGTGAAGGAATCAACTTAGTACCGCGAGACCATGGAGAACAATATTACTTAAATAACTACATTTCTCACTGAGTCCAAGAAAATATGCACAGATAGAAAAAATACATTTATGTCCATAAGCAAATATGCGGCCGTCTCAGCATTGGCTCAAAAGATAATAGAAACTTAACGAAAAACTTGATCGAGATGAGTATTTTTGTCCCAGATTCTGATATACAATACTTGTTACAGGTATAAAAAAAGTCGGAGGATGATTAGTTTTCTTTCAATCATCGCGCATCGGAAATTAGTAATATAGAACATACGAAATTTGTCTTAAAAATTTTCACTGAATACTGAATCATTGAAATTTGTCGATCTCCAATGCGTTCGTATACGAGAGATAACATCCACTGAATGTTCCTGATCTTCATGGCATTTTTCTGGCACCTAGGCCCTTGCAAGGCTATGAAACACGTATTTTACGTGAGGGAGAATGTAGAAGCTGATATTTTTACAATACAGCAACAAACTTGTTGAGGCTTTTATTCGATTCACGCTCTTAATTTGCTCTAGAAATTTGCGAAAATATTTTAACCAATTATGCTCTGCATTACGACCCCCTAAAAACGTATTGTGAGATATATTCAATTTAAAAACAATGAAAGATACTGTACTCATTCTATAATCATGTGTAGTGTTAAAAATCACCATAAAACCTTTCTAAGATCTACAATTGTGCGGCAATTACTTTTTAAAACTATGAAAATTGATCTTATTTTGTAACATTTACATGTTGATCATCTATTATTTATACTATTCTATCTTATATTGCATGGTAAGAGATTGGGCATAACATCTACAAGTTCAATAGTGCTAAGCACGCTGTTTTAAACCTTTTAAACGTACACCTATTACTTTCGTTTCTCCTTGCTCCTATAATTACGGCACCAAAATTACATTCTTTAATTGAAACGTCAGACGCAAAGCTTGTGTAATACTGTCGTATATTTTGGGAAAGATTTATAAATGGCAAAAACGTTGGTACGTATGTATACATTTTTAGACTGTCGGCGAGAAGTTATATAAGGCGCACAGAATTGCGTTGCTCCTAATGGGCGACCTTAAAATACAGATTGCCTGGAAAATGTTGGAGATGAAAATGGAGGCAGGCAGAGGGTTTGCGGTTTTTACACTTTACGAAACAAATTAAGACACTTTCGACGAGCGCCAGAATTACATACGGAAGCTGTGAAGCTTCTGTATTTAGGTAATGAATCAGACAAGGAAGAATGAATTGCGAGTACGTAAAGACTTTTTGACCTGAGGGTGCCAGTAATGTAAAATCATTTCCAGAACTTTTCAATATTAATGCTGAAGAGTACATAATATTAGAAATTGATGTAGGCTGTAAACAAAAACATGCACATTTCCGGACGAGGCAATAAATTCTTGCCAGTAATTTTCTGTCATCGATGTTCCGGCGTTGTTTCAAGTTTTGGCACAGACTATCTTCATTTAATAAACCCCTTTGTATAAAATGATTTATTGCATGCTAACTTTCTTTGAAATAGGTTTTCTGATTCAAATCCTTAATCATGTGCCGCCAAGTGCTAACACATAAATGGAAATTGGTTGTGCTCTGAAGCAAATATTAGTTTGCATACTTTGTTGAATAAATACTGCAGCTCATAATTAAAGATGTTTTGGAAAAGCTCTGTTCGGTCCTTCGTGTTGCTAGTAAAACCAGATTGGATTAGTTTTAGAAATAAAGCAAAGTGGATAAGAAACAACAGACTTGTTGCAGTGTGTTTCCTGAAAAAGAGATGATTACATAGGAATGTCCTTTACTATACAACAGAGCGCTAAGAGAATGCGAATGAAAAAGAATTCGTATTTTTTAGTTTATAAGAACATACGAATATTGTTAATTTCTAAACAAAAATAGTAATAGTTCTAACATTTGAGATGTTTGAGAAAGTTTGAAAATTATTTTTTATTTTAACATATTTTTATTTGCAATCTGTTTCGTCAGAAGATTTTACAAATATGTTGACACAATTTACAGTGGCATGCGAACAAACTGTGGACTTACAGTCTTTCATGAATTTATTATAAAGGACCCTATAATTTCGTTAATTCGCAACTTAGAGATCCTGTAATAATTTTATCGTGTGTATTGCAGCAATCATCGATCATTTCAACGAACCATATTGCGTAAAATTCTTGAACCACATTGTTACCTGATGATTTAATCTGGCAAAAAGCCAAATTCTTTTATTTTGCTTGTTATTGCTTGTAGTTGAAAAATAATCTTTGATTTGGAAGATGTACGTTTTAAGAAATATTTCACATTACGATCTAACTATTACGGCAAATGTTCGTGTAATAAATCATCTCCTTCAGTCTAGAATTCAATACACATAGTTTTTTGATAACTCGGGAAGCTATCCAGAGTTCGAGTCATTCCTTTGTCACTATAGTTATTAACATCATTAGGCTTATAAAGACCTAGCTAGATATTTGTGATATCGAACGTGTATATTCAATATTTTTCGTAATACTATCTTCTTATAAGAAAAAATCAAATAAATAAGAAATACATCTGCTTTGAACATAAACATTCATATGCCATCTTCATCAACGATTCATTTGTTTCGATTGTTCGGAACGGACGGCTGAGTGTCAAATTCAGTAACGGACGAACGCCGTTTTTACTTTCTCGTATACGGACGTATATATGGAGTAATATACGTAGTATAGAGAAAGTTATGTAATGCTGCGCGAAAAAACGGCGGATTTTCGACGGAAAAAAATTCATTGGCGGGCTCTGGTGGCGAAAAACTGCACAAAACCAGTTGATAAATTAAGAGAAAAAATCCTCTAACACTTGGTGTAGCCAGAATCCCTGTTTTGTGGGTCCTTGATGCCGAAAAATCAGTTGGAAGCAAAACGTCCGTCCATCCGTCCGTCTGTAAACACTACTAGCGCCTAAACCATACGCACGATCTTTTCCAAATTGAAGAATCCCCAGCCGATCTGGCTCTAGTGGAAGCTTGGAAATTTTGAGAAATGTTCTTTAAAATTTGGAGGTACATGAAGCCACCCAGACATTTTCAAAATTTTCACAAAAACGGCTCCAAATTTTTTCTTTACATTTCTTGTAAGAATAGAGTAAAATACACTTATAAAGGTTGCATAGGTCCGATATTCACCGTTATCTCTAAATTTTCGAAAATGGCAAAAGTTTGAATTTTTTCGGCGTCTTCCTACAACTACAAACTTGAAGATAGAGATTTTTCCTTCAAATGAAATTTGTTGAGCATAAATAGTTCATTCAATAAGGTCATGTACATTGTTTCGGAAATTTTAGTAGTTTTTGTGCAATAGTGAATGCAATATTTGTAATTTAAAAAAATACAAAAACAAGATTTTCTCCAAAACGGCTCCAAATTTTTCATGAAATGTTTGGTATGATTAGTGGCAAAGGAACCCTATATCATGATATAAAGAGCATATTGCTCTATTCTTTTGTTTTTTCAAACATTTTAAATATGAAATTTTGTTGATTTGTCTCTCACGTCGGTAATATTTACATTAAAGGCAACTTCTTCACATTATTATATTTCTGAGTACATCAGCTTTAAATAATGTTAAATAAAGTTTCTCGAAAACTCAACCGTTTTCTGTACAAAATGAGCTCAAAATTCCGCATTTTCCGAAACCTCAAACGCCATTTTCTCAAAAATAGTTCCGAATTTTTTCTTCAAATTTTTCTAATAGATAGTGCTATGTGCACTGTTTAATATAACGTGAAGTTCATTTTGGTCTATTCATTCCTTTTTCAAAAATTACACAAATGTAATTTTTTTGAAATACCTCTCACTCCGTTAATTTTCATCGATTGGTATGTATTATTACAATTGTGAGGGGAAGAGCTTCAAATGATTTTAAATGATTTTTTTTCTAGAACTCAATAGATTACTGTGACAAGGAGCTTCAAATTTCGCATTTACTGTAATGGTTCATCGCCGTTTTCTTAAAAACCGTTTCAAATTTTTCAATGAAAATTTCTATTTAGGACGAGTTTTTACTCTTCTTTAATATTCTTGAAGTAATATTTCTGTTGTACTACTAGGAAAGCAAAAAGTAGAGAAAGTGTCAAATAAATGTACTTTGGGCGACGATAGATGGCAGCTGGCAAGAGAATGGAGCGAAACTTTAAGGCCAGACCACACCAAAGAAATTAGAAAACTATACTACGAGCAAGTCTGTGCCATTCTGTAGCACCTCTAGTTTCCTCTTGTTTAGTTGCATTAACCGTGATGTATTACGAAAATGCAGTTACGGAGTTGAAACGCAATTATTAAATAATCTTGATATCATTTGCGGGCACCTGTCGCAAGAAGCCGTTTTTTTAATTTATTTATTTTTATTTTTTTACAAACACCAGGCAAAAGCGAAACATTATAGAGTATGACCTGGTACGAACAAGACATGCAATAGCGATACCTTTGTGCAGGCGTTTCCCTTAAATGAAATTTTGTAGGAGCGAGATCTCATTTTTTGCACACGTTCCTTTCCACGCTCCTGACAGAACCTTTTAAAAGTATCGAGTTTCACGCTGAACTGAAAATAACGCGACTTGACACACGACTTCTTTTTTGTTGCCTCGAAATATACGCCGTACACAAGAAATGAGAACTTCAACACGAATAACGACATTGTGGAGAAATGGATCACATTGCCTTAGGAGATGAAACAATGTACCTCTGTAACAGGAGAAAACTGCGGAGATACCATTCAAAACGGGGATGATATGAAACCAGATGAAGAGCGCATTTCGCATATCAAAAGAGATCAGCTACAGTAAACGCTTCTATTTTAGTTTAGGAATATTGTCGTGGCGTCGTAATACAGTTATTAGGAAGTAGGGATGCTTTGTACTTTCATTTCATATTAATTATGAATTTTTAAGTACTTTGTTTCTTTAGATATGGATTCAGTTTATTTCACTTGCCGCAGAAATTAGTGATAAAAATGATAATTACTAAGCAAATCAAATGCTACCATTTTTAATCCGTTCAACAATTTATTGCGCTTCAGAACTAGGATGGCACAGTGGAGAGTTTCGATGGAAATATAAAGTACTGCACAGAAACTCGATGTAAAATTTGCAAGTTGGGCGACTAGTACAACTTCGAGGAGTATTCTTGTCGTCTTGCAGACAAGTCCTGTACTTTCAGTTGGAGTCGCCTCAGGGCGCGGAGGAAGGGGCGAGGACAGCAGTTGTGGAGAAGGCGCGAGGTGGGGGTGGGTGAGGGATGAGGGGGCGAGAGTCCTCCGCGGGCGCCTCGAGGGCGAGAGCGAGAGCGGGGACGAGGAGGAGGCGTCTTCGGGGAGGGCGAAGACCATGCCGTAGAGAGCGGAGCAGAGGGGAGACGTGAGAAAAGGAGCGAGAAGGGAAGCGAAGAGGAGGGAACAGGAGAGGAGTGAAAACGAGGGGAGAGGAGGGAAGAGAGAGGACGAGAGGGGCGGGGTGAGGAGGAGGGAAGACGAGGAGAGGGAAGGGACGAGGAGGGGTGAGGAAAGGAACGGAGAGGAGACGAGGAGTGGTGAGGCGCGCCGAATCCGAAGACAAGGGCCAGCGGAGGAGGAGGCGGGGTGACGGCGGCGGCGGCGGCGCACGCAGTCCCCGGGCCGTATCGACGCTTCGCCGCCGTGAGAGTGGCAGGGAGGCGGGCGGGCGGGAGAGCGGTCGCGCAGGCGCGGCGGGCGCGGCGAAGGGCGGGCGCGGGCGGGCGCCGCCGCGCGCCGCAGTCGCCGCCGCTCCGCAGCATGGGCCGGGCCCCGCCGCCGCCCCCGCCGCGGCCGCCGGCGCTGCCAGCGCCCCTACTGCTGCCGCAGCTGCTGCTGCTGTCGCTCCTGCTCTTCGCCGCGACCTCGGTGCCCGTGCTGGCAGGTAGGTCCCGGCGGCGGCCCTCTATCCCGAGTCTCCGCTCCGCTCCCGACCCGGCCGGCCCCGACCCCCTGGGCGCCCGGCGCGCGCGGGGCGAGTCGTGGCCGCGGGCGGGTGCGGGTGCCTGCGCTGGCAGCCCGCGCGGCGCCGGCGGCCCCAACAGGTGCGCCTGGAGGTCAGCGGGCGCGCCGGCCGCCGCTGGGGAGTCCCCGCGTCGTGGCCTTGGCGGCCCGGCCCCGCCCGCGCTCCGCGCCGCCCCGTCCGGCCTCCGACGCCAGCGGCGCGGGTGCAGCGCAGGCGCGCGCGCTCTCTCGTGCGCGCGCGAGGCGTGGCGAGGGGCGAGGGGCGAGGGGCGAGGGGCGAGGGGCGAGGGGCGAGGGGCGAGGGGCGAGGGGCGAGGGGCGAGGGGCGAGGGGCGAGGGGCGGGGGGCGAGGGGCGAGGGGCGAGGGGCGAGGGGCGAGGGGCGAGGGGCGAGGGGCGAGGGGCGAGGGGCGAGGGGCGAGGGGCGAGGGGCGAGGGGCGAGGGGCGAGGGGCGAGGGGCGAGGGGCGAGGGGCGAGGGGCGAGGGGCGAGGGGCGAGGGGCGAGGGGCGGGGGGCGAGGGGCGAGGGGCGAGGGGCGAGGGGCGAGGGGCGAGGGGCGAGGGGCGAGGGGCGGGCGAGGGGCGAGGGGCGAGATGCGAGAGGAGGCGGGCGGCACGGGTGGTGATGCCACCGTCGCCGCTCGATGCCGCCCGGTGAACCTCTGCCCTCGGCGCCCTCGAGCCCCACCCCTGCCCCACCCCCGCCCTCGACCCTGTCCTGACTCACCTCGCCCCGCCCACGCACCAGCTGACTCGCGCTCCGTCACGCTCTTGAGCACACGTGATACTCCCGACCTCCTTGGCGTCTCACTTCTAAATGCGATGAATGTCCCTTAGTGATTTCTCGGAATGTTTACACGTGGTCTTATTTTATGTTTTACTCAATCGCCACTCAGTTTAAGCTCTCTAAATTACACTCTAAAGTACACTCTAAATTGTCCTAGTGGTTAACATTGTTACATGTATTGGGTCATAAATCATAAATACATCTAGAACATTCCCATCATCAAAATGTAAATAAGATATGTCAGCATCAATTATATCTTTACTTCAATTTCATAGAAGGTTAAAAGTAAAAACCAATGTTTAACACCAAAGTTAAGTCGTCTTTTCTTCTTTTACAATGCATTGTTCGATTTATTTTTATTTGAGTTCTTATTACAATGTATTCATGTTGGAAACATATTTTACCACAAAAAAGCAAAAACAAAATACACTATATAAAAGTCATGGGCCCTCTTCTCGAAATCGAGGAGAGGGTTTAATCGATGAAAAAGTAGAATGGTTAAATATGGAATGTAGAATTTGTGTATTATTATTCTTATTCTTATTCTTATTCTTATTATTATTATTATTATTATTATTATTATTATTATTATTATTATTATTATTATTATTATTATCATTACTATCATTATTATTTGAGAGAGAGAGAGAAATATGTTATTAATTCAACCAATGACGAGACATTTTTTTTGTGCATAAAAGAAGAATTTTATTAATATTTCATAAAAATAAATGTATATGAAATAATTTAATAATATTTTAAATCTTAATTTGATGAGCAGAGGAGTCATTAATTATTCGGAAGTTTTCATCTCTTTTCTTTGTCAAAAGTTAACATTTTCAGTGTTCTCCATTAAAATTTCCACCCGAGGTTTGTGGTATTGTCGAAAGAAATATTTAAAATATTTAAAAACATGCCCCAAGAAATAGATAGCTACTTTCCAAATGGTCCTTACGTATTTGAGATCAAGTCAGTAAAACGTGTTTCGTTTAAGACTTTATTATATTATCGTCAAAAAGACAAAACCTGAGGGTGACGTATGGGGAAGAAGTGCAAAGTTAAGTTCAAAACACACTTTTCTCACAGAAATGAGAAAAATCATAAATACATCTAGACTGATGCTACATATAGAATTGTTAATTTAACAAAACTTTTGTCTTCTTATTCTAACCATCGCGTTTTATTTTCGCTTATAAATTATTAAGAAGGTTATTCGCAATTGATAATTCTGTTATTTGACTGGCAGAGAAGATTACTGAAAAATATCTAATGAGGAAAAAGCGAGTCAAACTGTATTGTTCATGTAAGATTAATTATCATAATTAAAATAAATGAAACTGAGAAAATGAATAATTCTTGCAGTTACAAAATAATGACTGTGCTAATATAGTTCTAGCGTAAGTTTTTAGTTTTTGAAAGATTACAACATTTATTATTTTATAAATACAAGAATTTATTACAAAATATATTACAGTCTCCTTTTAGCTTCGTTTATATTCGTCTCATGACAATGAGACTTCCACTTAATTCTGTATACACAATCTTCCTTCCTCTATTCAGCTACAAAATCTTGCCTCTGCATCCCACGAAACTTTCCTACACAAATGTTCTGAAAAATATTCCAGTCTCGAATATTCATGAAAACAAACGAATGTTTTAACGAGTAGGCAGCCGAGCGGGACCTCGAGGGCTTTCGCATTGAACGTCTTTCGCGTGGCGTAACGACCAGACTTGCCCAGGTGCGTGTGTTCGTGTAAGTGCTCACACGCACGTCACACGATCACGCTTGCATCGGAGAGGCGGTGGGCGCCGCCAATTGCGTTTGCGTCTGCTGCGGCTGCATCTGTTGCAGCGCAGCAGGTGCTGACGCGGGAGTCGACGGTGCGACCATTCCTGCTTGCGATCCCGGCGACAGCTGCTGTCGATTGTCCGACAGCCTCTGCTGCTGAGGCTGCGACTGCTGCTGCTGCTGCTGCGGTTGCTGTTGGGTTGGAATATTTTGCGGAGTCGACATCTGTTGTGAGGAAATGTTTTGTGGAGGCTGGATTTGTGGCTGCGACTGCACGTTCTGGGTCGGTTGCATCGCTTGCGGCGTAGGGACATTCTGCGGAGAGAGGAGCTGTGGTGAAGAGACGTTCTGAGAAGCCTGCAGCTGCTGTTGCTGCTGCTGCTGCTGTTGTTGAACGCTCGGCGGTGCCTGTATTTGTTGTTGAGGCTGCACGTTCTGTGCCGCTTGTATCTGCTGCTGACTTTGAACGTTTTGTTGCGTCTGCATCTGTTGTTGGGTGGACACGTTTTGAGGTGTCTGCATTTGTTGCTGAGAGGTGATATTTTGAGGAGGTTGCATTTGCTGTTGAGTGGGCACACTTTGGGACGTTTGCATTTGTTGCTGTGTTGGATGACTTTGTGGCGGTTGTATCTGCTGTTGAGTAGCAATGTTCGGTGAAGATTGCATCTGCGAGGAATGGATCTGTTGCGCATTCGGTAAGTTTTGCGACGGTTGCATTTGTGATGGTGATGGCTGACTTTGAGAAGTCTGCATCTGTTGTGGTGGTGACTGCATTTGTGGCGTCGCAGACATACTTTGCGATGATTGCATCTGCGGGGTCGTCGGCATGTTTTGTGATGACTGCATCTGTTGAGTTGACGATAGACTTTGGGACGATTGCATCTGTGGGGTCGATGGAATACTTTGTGATGACTGCATCTGTTGGGTTGAAGACAAGCTTTGCGATGACTGCATCTGTGGCGTCGGCGACAAGTTTTGTGGCGGTTGCAATTGTTGTTGTTGTGACATATTTTGTGAGGATGGAAGCTGTTGAGCTGACAGACTTGATGGGGATTGCATTTGTGGCTGTGTTTGTATATTTTGGGGTAATGGGACCTGTGGCTGAACTCCAGGCGAATGCTGCGTCATTTGCTGGGGGCTATTATGTGGAGGCGTCATCGACTGTTGGTTTTTTGGAGATGATGGCATCTCTGGTTGATTGTTTTGTTGCAGTGGCATTTGATGTTGACTAGCACCTGTCATTTGCATTAGTGTTTGACTGTTGTGAGGTGATTGACTCCCTTGAAGCGATATTTGCTGCTGGTTAGTTTGAGGAATTTGCAACTGCGATTGACTATTTTGAGGAGATGACATTTGTTGCTGGCCATTTTGTTGCAGCTGGAGTTCTGTCTGACTAATCTGAGGGGTAGACATTTGCTGTTGGCTGTTTGGCGGAATTTGTATATCTGATTGGCTGCTATGAGGAGTTGGCATTTGCTGTTGGCTACTTTCTGGCAATTGAATGTGTGATTGACTGTTTTGGACAGGTTGCATGAGCTGGTTACTTTGCGATACGGGAATTTGGTGGTTATTTTGAGTAGCTTGGATTTCGTCTTTCTTTTGTGAACTTAGTACATTGTGCGAAGAAGTCTCAGTAGATGTACTATGCAGCGTATTGGAGGGAAGAATTTGCAGTGGTTGATTTTCAGGTAGCATTAATTTCGGATCAATTCCACTTTTCACGGGCACAGGCAATTTGTGCTGCTCTTGACAAGGGTGGATTGCGAGACGTGATACGGTGTGCACGAGCAATTGGCTTCCTCGAGAGGCATGGTGATGACTAGTCGTAGCTTCGGGGAAGTAATGAGGCCGTATTGGAGGCTCAGTAAATGCTTTATTTGGAATTGACACTTCGGGATAAGTTTGTTTCGGAGGAAAATTATAACTAGGTTGAGCCCGCACTTCGTGATAATTAGCGTTAACTACAGCTTGCACGTTTTGATAGTTACTAGTTTGTTGTGACTGCACATCCTGATAACTATTTGACTGAAGTTGAGTCTCTCGGTAGCTGATACTATGATGAGACTGCATCTCTTGAAAATTTGCACTTTGATTAGCTTGGATATGAGCGCAACAATTGTTTTGCTGCATCTGCACCGCTTGGTAACTCGTGTTCTGTTGAATTTGACTTTCTTGGTGACATTTATTCTTTTGAATGTCCATCTCTTGACTTCCCGGCCTGGACTGCGCCTGCGTGTCGTCGTAACTAGCGTTCGTTTGGGACTGAGCGTCTTGAAAGCGGATGTAGTGCAGCGTCTGCACCTCCTGGTAGCTGTTGCTCTGCTGCGTGCTGACCTCCCGGTAGCCCTCGTGGAAGCTGGTACCTTGCTGGGCGAGCGGCACGCTGCGGATGGCTGTCTCCCCCACGGCACCGATGGACTGCGCGGAGGGTCCGGCGGTGGCCATGGCGGCGGCCGCGGCGAGCACCGCGGGTTCGGCGTACACGGCGGAGCGGGCGCCCGGCGGGGTCGGGGGCGGGGTCGGGGTCAGAGGCGTGGGCGCGGGCGGGGCGGCGAGCGGCGGCGCCAGGGGCACGCGCTGCTCGGGGTACAGCTGCATGGCCGGTGCCACGCCCCTGCCCGCCGCTGGGTGCTGTTGATGGGCCGCGGCGAGCGCCGGCGGGGGCGACGGCGGCGGCGGCGCGGGCAGCGGCGGCTGGAGGTCGCGCGGGGGCGGCGGGAGAGGCGCCGGCGCCGGCGAGGGGCATGCGAGAGAAGGCGGCGGGGGCTGCGGCGGGGGAGGGAGCGCGGCCGCCGCCACCGCCGTCCCGCGGGGCGCCGCGGACGACGACACGGGTTGCGGCGGCGCCGCTGCCGGGACGCCGCTTGCAGCCGGGGCCCCCGAGGACCCGGGGCCGCCCATGTTCTGGATGACGAACTCTTGCATGCGCATTTGCTGCTGTTTCTGTTGCGCCTGGTGACAATTGGACCTCAGCGTCAAATTCAAGTCTTCGCTGCCGGTGAAACATTAACCACTTTCATAAAGAGTATTTGTAATTTGTAATTAATTTGTAAAATTAATGAAAATTTCAGTGTTATTATCCCTTTGTCGTAGCTTCGTATTCCTATTTTTAGAGTATATGGGAGCCGAAGATCATAACTTTTTGCCAATGAACTTGTGGGAAATTTCATAGAATGCAGCTGCGTCCTTTGCCTCTTATTGTTAGGCAACCCGCCACGTCCATTGAGTTCCTTGAAGTCTCGGGGACTATAGTATTTCCGGAAATGTATAGCGTGCAAAGTTTTCATCCGTCAGAGCTACCAGACCCACACGACTTGTTTAACATCGCAAGGCCCTGCTGGTTACAGTTTTCTATTCTCTGCGATTTTTGTGATTTTCGCGCGCTGCAGCGCGGACCGATCTAAGTGTGACTGGGTTACACGAAATTACAAAATCGAATAGCAGATGAAAGAGGAATTACCAAATCGAACAAGAAAGGACAATGGGCAGGTGATGTCTGAGTTATTATCAATTTTTTTCGTGTTTATGACAATATTGAAATGCTTTTATGAGCTGACAACACTTGTATTATGTTGACTGTATTATTTGAACTGTATTATGAACTGTACTATGTTCCCGAGTCTGCGCTCTGCTCTCCACAAGGTTAAGGTTTCTTCGAAAAGAAACAGTTCAGCTAAAGAGAAGTAAGTATCGTATTTAGTACCACAAAACACCGCCAAAAAGTACTATAACCTGATTATAGACAATTTGATTACTAAACATGTCACTCTATGAAGCGGGCTCATCGGCGAACCAGGTCAATTCTTAAAATAGTCACATAATTGGGTCATGTTTGACTAGTAATAAATCAATACGAAATGCGCCCCTCCCTCGAGTTATGCACAAACAACATCTCCGTGGTAAACTACAAAATGAAAATGGGCCAGTTGTGAGTAGAGTAGTTAAAGCTTTACTTTTGCAGTGCTTGATATTTCGAAAATAAGCAGTAGTCCCTGGGTTAAAAAAATCTTGTTTTATTGAAGTTTTTTTTTCATTATATTAACAAGTCGAGCTCTTATATTTAAATTAAACTACGATAGTTTTTCAAGATAAATAGAGTCGTTGTTAGAGACAAATCCAAAAAGGGACATTTTTTGCTGTGAGCCACAAGTGTTACCTTGAACTACTGTCCCAGTTAATCTTGAAGTCCCAGTGAATCTTGACTTATTTTGTTTAAATATAAAATCTCGACTTGTTAATACAATGAAAATACACTTTACTAAAACAAAGTTTCTTTTAAACACTAGAGACCGTCATTTTAGAATACACCAAGCATTAAAAAAAGAAAGCGCTTCAGTACTCTTATTACTTAAGGACTTTTTGTAGTGTTGAAACCTCGTAGTATTACTACTTTCCGAAAATAAAACATCAAAATAAAATGCTGCAGAAGCATGCAAATTCACTCACACCCCAAAAAATTCTAGTGCGTTGCGTCTACCGGGAAAGTGATATCAAGTGTTCGAGACAAGTTGATCCAGAGTCATGATCTAAACCGGGGTTGTCCAAATGGCGGCCCGAGGGCCGTATGCGGCCAGAGTTACCATTTACTGTGGCCCGCGAAAAGTTATTAATCAACAGTGAAAGTCCCTTGCATCCATGTCGCACTAGAACGTTGCGACCTAGCGCATGCGCCCTGTCGAGAGCAACACCCGTTAATGTAAAATTAGGTTAAGTTTATATTTAAGATATTTTCTAATAAATTCAGAAATTTAAAATCATCCCAGGGTGTTTCCCTGCGTGATATCAATTCTGATATAAGGCCCAATATCACGAATGGTTCCTCCCCACCCCGTTTCAGAGGAGTTGGGAAAAGTGTCGTAATCAACAATACAAGGAAGTCAAGTGCGGATCACTCGAGTAATGTAAATACGACCTGCAACCATTTTAAAGATTTTAGTTGTGTTCCTTGAGGCCTTGCAAGTCGGACACCGTGTACATGTCTACTAGGAAGAAGCGTCTTTATTTGATTAAGAAGGGTGCTATTTTTCAAAAAGACAATGATCGACTCTATATTGATCATCGTGCCATTAGTACATTTCATAAACAGGATTGAGAGCAACTGCCACATCCACCACACAGTCCTGATCTTGCTCCAAACTATTTTCACGGCTTTGGGACCTTAGAAGAGCTCTTGGGCAGCCAATGAAGCAGAAGAGAAATATACCGTACGAAAGTAGTTATAATGCAAGACAAAACATTTCTTGCTCAAAGTATTCTGACGTTTATTAAAAGGGACAAGTACATAAGTATACAAGTTGAAGAGTATTGCATTGAAAAATAGAAACACTCAAAAGCCATACGTTTCTCTGATTAATTTTTACGCATAAAAGTCTGCCCTCGTAACATATGCGACATTCCAGATAAAATTCCAGATAAAATTTTTAATTTTTCAGTAGTCAGGAATATTATTTTTATTAACGTTTAAATGGGTAAATTAAATGCGTTATTGAGAACAAGGGCAAAAGTTGAGTCTAGGAAGAGCATGGAGTAATTTAGTTTTTTTGCTGACAACTTCAAAGTGTTACTAAAAAAATTTGGAGGTATTATTGCAAAAGTTCCAATCTTTTTTTTAAAAATTTAAATCGTTCAAATTTGACATTTTAAAATATATTATAAAATGGGTTAATTAAAATATATTATAAAATAGTTTTTTTAATTGAGACATGATGTTCTAGGGAAGTTACAATTATCAATCAAATTACAATCAAATAGATTTTTCACCTCATTAAGTAACATCATTTTGAAAAGCAAATACCAACAGTTGAACATGAATTTAAATCTTCCACACAGAAATAGTAACACAAAGAGAATTCGTTTCTTAAAAGCAGGAGAAAGTTCAGGGTGTCATGACATTCAGGTGCCAATACATTAAAGAGGTGTTTTTGCCTGGTGGGGCTCAGGGAAAAGTGCAACTCCTATCGGATGTAGTCATAAAAACAAATAAATGAGTATCAAATTTTTAGAAGTCATTGGTGCATTTGATACAACAAAACGTATACAGCAGCACCTCAATAATGATTCGATAAATCTGAGGGAGGAAAAGTCCACTAATATTTTGACAAAAACAAACTTCCTGATTCGGGATTAATTTTGTATACGTTCGAGATTCAAAAAAGTAAAAGCTCTCTTACGTAACAGATCTCTTTAAAACGTAAGCTTAATTAGTTCAAACGCTCATGATTAATTTAAGGGAAACGTTAACGGGAAAATTTTCATGGTGCGAAGGGTCTCACAAGATCTTCTAGACACAAATCGCCGAAGTGTTGTGTCAGACAGACATTATAAACAGTTCATTTCAAATTGCGAAGATGTATAGGCGCTCTCCCATTATAAAAGCACTAAAATCACAAATTTTCATAATGTATATCTTACGATATGAAGAAGATGCATGTCTTAAGATATGAATACGAAGAAGATACTTACCAGTTATTACTGGCAGTCGTAGTTCGACAGCGTACGACGCAAAAACTACTGCTGCGCTCTATTAGCTTATCGATATACTACATCTCCGAACCAAAACACTTCAGTATTAATATTACCTTGTAGTGTTATTTAAAGTGTTATCAGTGTTCCAAGCAGTATATACCGTTTCTCTGGTCGGCCTGCCGGCTGGCTCGACGTATCCACATGAATAAAGCTGTACCAGCCAACCTCAAGATGAATCCGTCACCTAACCTTCAAGAGCAACCCACGAAGTCGAACGCCGGAGCTGCAAATACTGTGAGTTTTCCATCAAAAGAACAATCCATACTACTGGATGCACGCGAAAATCTGTCAAAGACTATATAAGTAAACTAACCGAAATTGTTCCCCCCGGTGCCATTACTTTTATATCACGAATATCCAATAATAGAATATGTGTGTTTCTGAACTCTAAGATCAATGCTGATCTTATAACAAACAAATACCCTACTCTGACCATTAAAATACAACTGTTAATGTGAGACCCCTAATTAACAAACTCAAGAGAATCATAATATCAAACGTATTTGTGAAAAAGACTAAAAACAAAAAAACAAAAAAAAAAAAAAAAACAAAAAAAAAGAACTCTGCGAAACAAGATGAAACGGACTAAGACAGTAACCCTGGTTTTACTCTTAAAGACAGTCCAACTAAAGCTCTGTTCGAAAAGAACAAAAACTCTTTTCCACTGTCAGAAAACCAACTTCATTTACTACTTGAAAATGCCTTAGGCTCTGCTGACCCTCTTACCATTTTCAAAGATTATTCCAATTACATCCCAGCTGTCATAAAAATGCTCAATGGTATCCACAACCATTATACAAGTTTGACTTGGCCAATATTTGTCTGCAAGAATTCAAAAAGATTTACCAACAAGATAAAGCAAATCTACTACAAAATGTAGCCACCACAATAGAAATATCTGAACCTAACCCTTCTCAAAACTAAAATTAACACTCTACAATGGAATGCAAACGGTTTCTATACAAGATATGAAAGGCTACAATTACTCTGCCAAAATCACAAGCCCGAAATAATCTGCATTCAGGAAACTAACTTCAAGGCAAACAGCAAAGGCAAATTAAAAGGTTTCAAGTGCTACAACAAAAACCGTCACTACTCCAATATCGCTAGCGGTGGTGTTGCCATTTTTGCAAAAGCATACCTGCCTGCAGAACAAATTGACATACAAACAGAGATTGAAGCTGTAGCTATTAAAATCCAAGCCCCAGTCCCACAATCAGTGTATGTAATATTATATAATAGTAATAAAATATTATATATTATAATATATTATATAATATATTATATAATATAATATATTATATAAAAGTAATTAATAATAGTAATAAAATATATGGATAATCCTTTGATGAATCAACGTTTTATTGATGATTTTAATTTTGAAAATTTTCATTAGTTTGATGTTTAAATATAGGTATCACATGTAATTACATGTCTGTTAAACACGATAGCATTATATGAAGCAAGAAACATTGTTTTTCATTTGATCATTCAACTTCATCAATCACTCAAAATTACTTTAATTTTCTCTGTTTATGAGTTTTTTAATCTCAGATCTTCGATGAAGACATGAATCAAATAACATCGTAGATATTTGAGTGTTTTAAAAATAATAACGTGAATAAATGCTTATATTTATTGAATTGGTTTATAATAACCTGTAAAACATGGGTTTTCTGTTGGTTTGGGGGATGTTGAAAACATTCAAATAGTAAAGGCAATGTTAAGCTGGTGACCTTTTAACATTGTTTATTTGATATTTTTCTTAGGGATAGTTTATAATGGTTAAACGTTTTCAAAGAGTGCACATTAGATACCTCGAATGGCCCGTTTCTTTTAATAAACTGCTATGTTCTCCCTGTACAGATGGTCGTGCAAAATTCAAGGTTTTGATAGATTCGTAGAATGGCGGCCAACGGCCACCTTCGAACTCTGACGATACCTTCCCAACAGCCACTCTCTCGATGCTAATGAAATTAAAGATCTGATTAAACAACTTCCAAAACCTCTTATCCTACTTGACGACTTCAACAGCCATAACACAATATGGGGATCAAACAAATCCGACGCAAGAGGACGCCTCATGGAAAATATTATTGATGAAGAGGACTTAATAATCTTGAACAACGGACAACCCACTCATTTTAATATGAGCAACGGACATCTCAGTGCAATAGACCTTACTTTATGTTCCACTGCGGTTGCCCCCAAATGCAACTGGTGTGTTCTCGAACAGCTACACGACAGTGATCACTTCCTAATACTCCTGTACATGGACTGCCTCCACAGTATTCCCAATAGCTTTGTAGGATCTCTCAAATGGAATTACGACAAAGCAAATTGGAAACAATACAAAAAATGTATTAGCAAGCTCTTAAATCAGCAAGATATATTTGAAGAAAACGACGATATCGACCGTATCATTCACTCCTTCTCAAATGTCATAACAAAAGCTAAATATGAATCCATTAAATACACCAGGCCTACAAATAAGACAAGATCAGTTCCCTGGTGGAACGATGAATGCAGCGACGTAATAGAAAGATCTAAAAGAGCTTTTAACAGGTATAAAAAACACAACACTTTAGAAAACAAGATTGAGTACAAAAAATGAGAGGCAAGAAGGATCATCAAAGAGAGCAAAGCTAAATCTTGGACTGTCTTGTGTCATCTATTTCAGCATCAAACAACATTAAAGACTCCTGGAATAAGATTGTCTTATACACTCAATGATTTTCGTATACGTAACACTTATGCAAAAATTCGGTTTCCAGATAACACCAACAGAAAAGAAAAGAATACACAATATTCCTCCGTGGACAATACCAGAAATGCTAACCAAATTTGCTTCAACTTCTATCGAGGATCCAAACCTCACAACAAAAACCCGGGACCTACAACCTGCTGAACCCGCCAGTGGAAGTTGCAACGCTCTCCGAATATATGCCTACGGAATAAAAAATGAAAACGAAACCTATTCAGTTATCTCTATGCAGGAAACCAAAATTAAGTATCAACTTCACTCATTCTGCAGCAAGACCACTGCAGATATGTGCTCACTGATGTTAGCATTTAAACTGGCTAACCAAATAAACGACAGCCGATTTATAATTTACATAAAGTCTCCCGGTACCATACACAATATATCTAAAAGAAATATCGAAACAGAAATGGCCATTAACATACAAGAACTAAACTACAACATCACTAAAGCAGGGAAATCCATCACAATAGAAATGATCCAAACAGAAGAAAAAATTGGAGATGACAACAGTATATGCCCCGACAATGATAGGGCAGCTGGAGATTCAAACAGTGTATTGATCATATCCAACACAACTGACGATTTAAGGACATATTAACAAAATATCTCTTGCAAAATGGGACAAAATATGGAGAGATCAAAAAGCCAGTATCCTTCACAAGAAAATTGAGCATGTCAACAACCTTAAACTCCACAACAAATTAAGTAGGAGGGAGCAAGTCATCATATCAAGAATAAGAACAGGCCACTGTAAACTAAGCCACCTTCACCTGTTAACCAAGAATACTCCTCCCAGCTGCTCTATCTGCAGCATCCCAAACACCATACAACACCTGATTGTGGAATGCCCTCAATTCTCATAACAAAGACGAAAACATCTGGAAGGAACGAATTTCGATTCAATCCTTGACTCCCCTATATACAAAAAAAAATTATAGAATTCTGCAAGCATACCAAACTTTTTGACGAAATATAAATGGAATAGTGTACACAACAAGGAGCAATCAATGTATATGCAAGTTTGGGTGTACACTTACGTATCTTATCGCTTATATGCCATTTTCTTAAAAACGCCTTTGTTGTTTTTCAGTGAAAATTGCCACTTAGGACGAGGTTTTTTTCTTTATTATTCTTAAAGTAATATTTCAGTTCTAAAATTAGGAAATCAAAAAATTAAAAAAAGTTTAAAAATATACTTTGTGCGACAATAGATGACTGTTTGCAAGAAAATGGGGCAAGACCGTAAAGCCAGCCACACCAAGGAAATTAGAACACTTTACTACGAGAAAGTCTGTGCCATTCTGTAGCACTACTAAGATTTATTTCACGTAAGATGTGACCCAGAGAGCTTGGCAATACCAACCTCCCGTAAACCACCCGCCATACAAACTACATTGACTTAGGCACTTTTGATTACCATTTAGGTTGGAGAAAGTAGGTGCCAACCCCAACGTAAATTCCCCACGTAATGGAAGTATAGCTGCCAGGGACTTTTTTTTTTTGGCTGGAGACTGGCATGCATGCGAGCGAAATGAATTTGTGCCAACTTCAACGGTTTCAACCAGCAAAGCGTTGTGTGGAGATTGTGAGCTTATGCGAGTGAGCCGCATGCGTGCGCGAATTGTTTCCTAAGGGAAATCTTATTGTGTGCTGGGCTTGACATTTTTAGAAATGTTAGGTAATTCCAGAAATAACTCTCCAGTGAAGCAGAAGGGGAAGTGGATTTTATCGAGTGGTGAAAGGCAGGTCCTTCTTAATGTTTATAAGTACAAGAGCGAGAAAAATTCTCGTAAAGAAGTGAAACTTCCTGAGAGCAGTGTCATCGCAAAGGTAGCTGTAATTGTGGGGGTAAGCCATCAATGTCATAATAATTATTGACTTTTTATTGCATGCCTCAAGAACGTCTTCACAATGAACATGTGTGTGTGTAAATCATAATTATTTTATTGAAATATATTCATATATTACACGACGGAATAAAAGTGATATTCTTGTAAAATATGTAACTCAATATTTCAGATGTGCCTCAAATTATAAAACTCCTGCCCCCGTAAAGCAACCACCAAGTCAAGATGAAGAACAAATTTGGTTACGCTGTGCCCCAGAAAAGGTATAGCTAGAATGTACTCGATTATGGAATTGTGGTTATTGCAAGTTGTTACATTAATATTATTACATTACAGTCAATTGTTCCTGCCAGTGCTTCAGTTGTGTGTTTGGATCGAGTAGGGTTGCAAAAGTGAAAACAGTGAGTAAGCATTAAAGTGTTTGGAACAAAAGTGATATTCTTGTGAAATATGTAACTCAATATTTCAGATGTGCCTCAAATTATAAAACTCCTGCCCCCGTAAAGCAACCACCAAGTCAAGATTAAGAACAAATTTGGTTACACTGTGCCCCAGAAAAGGTATAGCTAGAATAAACTCGATTATGGAATTGTGGTTATTGCAGTGAGTGTGCATTAATAGTTTTAATGAGTGTGAGATCCTGAGTGAACTCCTGCCTTCTCAATTCAACCGAAGACACTAGTTAAGAGCACCATTTCATTAACATTAATTAACCCCAATGAATTAACAGTTAATCAATTTCCTTTACATTATCCGTGTAATACAATTAATCATTACTGCCAATGCCTCTGAGTTTGTGTTCTGTTTAAGTACGGATGCTAAATGATATAAATGAATACACTTGAAAGATTTAGCATGTGTGTGAAACATACATTACATTAATAAATGTTTCAGATATGCAATAATGGAGTTCAGAACATACATCATTTTATTCAGATGTTTTGTTCAAATGGTAATCAGTTGTTAAGTGAAATTAGTAAGTACTTATTTCATGATATTATTTTGCATGATATAGAGTAAAATTTAATGTTTACTACTGATGTGCTATATTACTTTTTGGTAATTAACATTTCATTTTAAGTTATTTTTCAATGATTTTCTATTTATGTTTGTAAATTTGATTGGTTTTGTAGGTAATTTTTTTTGGTTACATATTATATTGAATACTGTAATGTGAAGCAAAAATTCTTGGGCCAACTTTTCTTCTGGACAATTTCGTTTTTCATATGTTACTGGAGTTTGAAGTAATATATAAGTTAAGTAGCAATTTTTTTTATTTAAATGTGATAATGTCCTTTTTTAATTTTTTTGTTTTTCATTGCAAGAACATAATTTCCTTGGAATAATTTTTGATCTTATAATAATAATAATAATAATAATAATAATAATAATAATAATAATAATAATAATAATAATAATAATAATAATATTTATTGAGTCACAGATACAATTTCAATCGTGTATGACGAGTCATATATGGCAGAGTGAAGTTACATTTACTGTCCAGAAATCAAAACAAGGGGAACCATCTCAGCATTTGCTCAAAGGATTAAGGGAAACTGGACAAAAAACCCTGATCAAGTTGGTCATTGATCTTACAATACTCAATAATAATAATAATAATAATAATAATAATAATAGTAATAATAACAATTCTAATAATAGTAATATCAATTATAATAGTAACAATACTAATAATAAAATACTATTCATTCAGAAATGATTTAACGATATTAATGATGCCTAGTGCATTTAGCAAATTCAGGATGAAGGAAATAGAATTTTGGTTTGGCATTCTCCTTCTACATCAGTCCAACTGCAATTTAACACAGGCAGGATGGGATATGCCAGTTCTTTTTTCTTTGCTTCAACTTGAACAGTCAACAGGAAACAGAGAATCAGTGGGATTAGAATTTTTATTTTTGTTTTTCAAGGGAGGTAGTGGTGTGATTTGTGTATTCCTTCACACTGTAGAATATGTTGTTAAGCAGGAAAGCTTTCAATTTACTTTTAAATCTATGTATTGTATTCATATCTTTAATATCATGGCTCAATTTGTTGTAAAGTGTAATGCCCTCTATTAGGGTACTTTTTTAATAAAGTGTAGTTTCAGAATGGGGAACATGTAGGTTATCCTTTTGTCGAGTGTTATAGTTGTGTACACCTGAATTTAGAGTGAAAGTGTCTTTGTTTTCCACGAGAATCTTCTTTGTGAAGACAACTATTTCAAATGTGTACATGCACGGTAGTGGAAGAATCCTTAATTTTTTGAACAAGGGTTTGCAAGACTCCAGCTTATGAGTGCTAGTCATTGTTCGCAGTATTCTTTTTTGGATAATAAATGTACGAGTGCTATAACAATAACATGTTTGTTTATTGAATTTATCATGATTGGACAATAGATACTGCATTGATTGTTCTATGTTGCAGGGTTGCTGCGTCTACCGGATTTTTCATTTTATAAATATGGAATGTTTTATGTATATTATTTCACGTATTGTAAATGTCTTCATTATTTTGACTTTTGTTTCTGTATGCATGCTAGAAATCGGCCTTCAGTCGTCATCCTGATCGGAAGGATGGGTATGCTATCAATATATGTAAAATTTTAAAGTAGTTTATTAATTTGTAAAGTCAGCCAAATTTCTTAATGTTGATTTTTAATGATAATATTTTTACAATCCAATTGAGGATTAATTCACTTTCTTATTCAATTTTTTTATATGTATGGTAGCATACTAATTTGTTTTCCCTGGTTTTCCCTGATCGCTTAACGTAAATGCCAGGATGTTTTGTAATGTTTGTAAGCCCAGGGGCATTAGGCTTTAAAATTGTTGTAAAAATTCAATAATGTTTGTGAAAATAAATTGCTGTGGACCATCGGTGTTCAAGAAATTTTAATGACTGCTCCTTGCAATTTGTCATTAAAATTGACCACCCATGGTGCATCAGTTTATTCTTTACTGAACCTTCGCATTATATCAAATCATATATCTGATCAATTCAATTTTCATGAAATTTCAAACATTGTCATTTTCATACAGTAGATTTGTTCATTCCTTAGATATGCTTTGATCGTGGTCATGTGTCGATATTACGTGCATAAAACTATTATTATACAAATATTTCTAGTTCAGTAAAGAATAGTTTTATTTCACTTCATTGTGTACTGTTGGAAAATTAAAATTATCTTGAGTCTTGTATTTCATTTCATCTCTATAAATCCCCTGTTTATACCTTTTTTTCCTATTGTATAATAAAATAACATATAACTTTCATTTATTCTTCAGTTTCAATAAAATTTGATTAATTCTGAGAGTTCAAATATTTTTAAATTTTTAAGTAATTTAATTAAAAGTGTTATATTTAATATTATAATTAATTAATAAAAACAAATTTCATATATAAATATAAATTAAATTATTTTACCATATGCCTGTTGCGATTTATAAGTCGTAAAACAATATTAACAAATCATTTCAGCATATCTGGATTTTTGAAGGCCACTACGTACTACATTTAAACAAGTCGCGTCGGCGCTTTCGCGTTTTATTTCGATGAGGTTGGCAGTGCCGAAACTCCGCCATCTTGAATTTTTAGGGTCTTTTCTTACGTGGAAACACCTATAGTCACGTTCTCGTATACGTACGTACGTAAAGATAGCCATTTTTACCGCGGAGAACCAAGGAATATATAACAGGAAGATCATTCCGTTGTTCCAAAGAATAAACTACAAGATACATTATATTTGACTATTCAGAGTTTTGCAGAAGGAGACATTTGCAGCCGTAAAATAATCTGAAAATTCGTAATTATATAAATTAATTCTACTATTCTACTATGGATATTTACTGGTGACACTTTCTGCGAACTGGTTCTGATGTATTTGTGGTTTTTACTTTTGCCGCCTGACGTCCATGCCGACCACGCGTCGAAGCAGCAACGATAAATAATTGGGTTATTGATATTGCATAAATTACACATAGGAAGAATAACAACGATAATTTCTCATCTGGTGTCAATAAATGTGGGCACAGAAAAATGAAATAGACGCTCTCTCGCATCGGAGAAATTCTTTGTGGTATCCGCGGTGGATTTCTCAGAATTGCGGTGTTGCCTACTCGTGCAGTTATCTGACATTGCAGATATACCTCCGTGAAGTTTTCCGGAAAAAATCTGCGATTTCAACCAAACTTGGTATATCGTTTGCCCATCGTTTGCCCAGGTTTGCCCACCAAAAATTTTCGTTTGCCCACCCCCAGAAAAAAAGTTACACAAAAAACAAATTTTCGGGCCAACTACACGCTGGCCGGAAAAAATCTGGGATTTCAACCAAACTTGGTATTTCGTTTGCCCATCGTTTGCCCAGGTTTGCCCACCAAAAATTTTCGTTTGCCCACCCCCAGAAACAAAGGTACACACAAATCAAATTTTCGGGCCAAATACACGCTGGCCGAAAAAATCTGGGATTTCAACCAAACTTAGTATATCGTTTGCCCATCGTTTGCCCACCAAAAATTTTCGTTTGCCCACCCACAGAAAGAAACCAAAAATTTTCGTTTGGCTACCCAAACAAAAAAAATACACGAAAAAAATTTTCGTGGCAAATCCAATTTGACCAAAAAAATCAGGTATTTTAAATATTTTAGTAAATCGTTTGCCTAAGTTACTATTTCCAAACAGAGAATTTGCGCTTACCCACAGAATATTTTCGTTTGCCCAGATACAGAAATGGAATTCAAGGCAGAAGCGTTTATTAAACGGTATCTCCGAGTTACGCATTTGTTAATATAATCGACCCGGCTACCACTTACCCTATAGAAACAATGATAATTTGCAGTATACAATTTCTTAATAGTGCATTTTCGTTTGCCCAGTGACAATTTTCGTATGCCCAGGCTCAGAAATGCAAATCAAGGCAGAAGCGTTTATTTACCGGTGCCTCCGACTAACGTTTTTGTTTATACAATCGACCTGGCTACCACTTACGCTGAAGGAACAATTTTAATATTCAGTATGCTAATTCTCAATAGTGTATTGTCGTTTGTCCAGTGACTATTTTCGTTTGCCGAGGAACAGAAATGCAAATAAAGGAAAAAGCGTTTATTAATCGGGGCACAGGCTTACGCTTCTGTTCATATAAACGGCCTGGCTACCACTTACGCTGAAGGAACGATAATAATATTCAGTATACTATTTCGTAGTAGTGTATTTTCGTTTGCCCAGTGACTATTTTCGTTTGCCCAGGCTCAGAAATGCAAATAAAGGCAGAAGCGTTTATTTACCGTTGCCTCCGACTAACGTTTTTGTTTATACAATCGACCCGGCTACCACTTACACAGAAGGAACAATTTTAATATTCAGTATGCTAATTCTCAATAGTGTATTGTCGTTTGCCCAGTGACTATTTTCGTTTGCAAGGCACAGAAATGCAAATAAAGGAAGAAGTGTTTATTTATCGGGGCTCTGGCTTACGCATCTGTTCATATAAACGGCCTGGCTACCACTTACGCTGAAGGAACAATAATAATATTCAGTATACTATTTCGTAATAGTGTATTTTCGTTTGCCCAGTGACAATTTTTGTTTGCCCAGGCTCAGAAATGAAAATAAATGCAGAAGCGTTTATTTACCGGTGCCTCCGACTAACGTTTTTGTTTATATAATCGACCCGACTACCACTTACACTGAAGGAACAATTTTAATATTCAGTATGCTAATTCTCAATAGTGTATTTTCGTTTGCCCAGTGACAATTTTCGTTTGCCCAGGTTCAGAAATGCAAATAACGGCAGAAGCGTTTATTTACCGGTGCCTCCGACTAACGTTTTTGTTTATATATTCGACCCTTTTTTTTGTTGTTTCCCCTCCACAGTAACCCTGAGGAGGCGGGAATTTATTTATTTAAATACTGGCGTACAAATTACGCTGCTGCCTTGCGGCTTAAGCAGCTAAGGGAGAGGCAAAAAAAAGCTTAATTCTAACTTAAATCTAATTTAATAACTATGATGTAGCACTTTGGCATACTTAATTTACAGGGAAATGTTGTTGTTTTTTTTTTCTTAATTCTAAATGTTTTATTGTGGTTTTCTGTGTAATTCTTTTATTTTTAATTTATTTTTCATTCACGCATCATTCATTCATTCATTATATACATAACCATTCATTCAATATATACATGACCATTCATTCAATATATACATGACCATTCATTCACACAGCACTGCACTGTCTTCTGTTCGCCACGGCACTGACTTGGCTTAAAGTGTCGACCCGGCTACCACTTACACTGAAGGAACAATTTTAATATTCAGTATGCTAATTCCCAATAGTGTATTGTCGTTTGCCCAGTGACTATTTTCGTTTGTCCAGGCACAGATATGCAAATAAAGGAAGAAGCGTTTATTTATCGGGGCACAGGCTTATGCTTCTGTTCATATAAACGTCCTGGCTACCACTTGCGCTGAAGGAACAATAATAATATTCAGTATACTATTTCTTAATAGTATATTTCCGTTTGCCCAGTGTCAATTTTTGTGTGCCCAGGCACAGAAATAGAATTAAAGGCAGGATCGTGTATTTAACGGTGCTTTGGCTGATGCCTTCGCTTATATGATCGGTCTGTCTGACACACGCTAAAGCAAGAATTATATAATTTAGAACACTTTTTCTCTATAGTTAGTTTCGTTTGCCCAGGTACAGAAATTGAATTACAGGCAGAAGCGTATATTCTTACGGGAATCCGGCAGCCGAAATAGAATGTTAACTGGTAGTTATTACACTTCAACGATGAAAATCCAAGTAAAAATTAAGTTAGGGAACACCTTCTGAAACATTCAGAGATAATTTTTCAGAGATTCTTTTTTTCCTTCAGAGATTCAGAGATTTTTTCCTTCTCTTGAAAAATATTTTTTAGATGCTATCATAATTCGGTACTACTAGGGTATTCAATTCACTTTCGTGCATTTGACCACATTTTAGACCCACGGGCTATTAAAGAGAACTTATTATTAATTTATTTACATATGTACAAAATTTGTCTAAAAATTAGAGTGTGTAGGAACTCATTTTTCCTCATCCTCAGGATATTTACAATAAACAAAACACCACAAACAAAGAAAGAAAGTAATATACATAGTAGCAACAGGGCGTGAAACAGCACGTCTCAAAAATCTTCTAGCCAAATTTATGAAACGGAATCCAAGTGAAAGACAGACAATCTCTGTACGTGAAGTTACTAGGGTATTTCAAGGCAAGGGAGAGCAACAAGCTGGGCGGTCTTCTATGGCCGGCCCGACCCGCTAAATCGGTTTATTGCTGAACCGCGCGGCTGGCGACAGAAGCCGCCGCAAAGAAGCAATGTTACGATAGGGAGAGAAAAACGTGCTTCGATGTAACACTTGGCGGCTATGCCCACCCTGTGTCTGCACAGATGTGAGGCATAGTGGGTGGCAAACGACGAGGCGCGGCCAAATTTGCTGCTTCCCTAACGATGCTAACCGCGCGGAAAGCCCAACGACCCTCCCCCTACCAACTGGTATGCGCGAACTGACATTTGCATTCAATGGGCAATGGTGGTGGAAGCAATTGGTAAACAATTCAACACGTTCATATCCTGAAAAATCCTAAAATGGAACTCTTTGTTTTTTGTTAGTACATAACGTGTAATAATAAGGAATATTTATATTTAGGTAACTATAGTGTGATAAGGCAAGAACCATGGAATTAGTTTTTTATAATAAAATCAAGATTTAGTGTTTGAATGTAGCCTCGTTTATAGTCAAAGAGAAACCGTTAGCATGGCGTAAATAGGACAACACATCAACAAGAGTCACCGATGCTTGCTTTCTTCCATGGCTGATGTTAGAACGTGGTACGAATGAACACGGCCCCGAATACATTATGTGCAAAAAGTATGAAGGGGGCGTTGGATGTCGGGATCGTCAGGAAGATTGCATAAATTCACTCTCTAGAAAATGTTCGTCGTGATCACGCGTAAGCAGTTGGTGAAGTGCGATCGAGTTTTCCACGTACGCTGGGTTTATGTAGATGATAATAAGCCGGGAATTTGTTTAGTTTCAAGTTTGAGAACTTAATTCGTGTAAATTTGTGTTGGTACATTGTAATCGGCAACTTCGAAGTTGAAATTAAATATACTCCATGTTTCGAGAAGTGATACATCACGGTAGCTTCGTAGATGGAAGAGTTTTCCACTAATTACATACTAAATATAGTCAGTCGCGAGTAGGTGTTTCATACGAAACGCAGATCGGAAAGTCGCGAACGCGTGTTAAATTGTGGGAATATTAAGTCTCATTATAGCAATAGTTGAGAATATTCTGAACAATTTTATTTACAAAAGGACACGAAAATTGGTTCCGGGGGATTCCGGGAACTTCATTCTTCCAGTCAGACGAGAAGTTAACAATCAAGATTACGAGCATAATTGTGAAAGTTAGCTTACAAACTAAAATCAAACCTGTACGGTGTTTTAATGTTTAATCTGAAAGAAATTTACGTAACATTGACAGAACTGCCATGTATAATAAGAATAAATGTTAAATTTTTATTGGTTAAAAAAGGCTGATAATTCATAGTAGTTGTCATCAGTCTACTAATTAATTCCAATTAATAGAACTTTCAGGAATCGTGGTTCTATACAGAATCACACGTCCACATGCAACAGGTAGGGAGTGTATGACGTGTGTCGAACCCATGTTCAAAAATTGGCAGGAAATTTAATAATTTAAAAATTTAATAATTTAGTTTCAATTAACAGAATATAGAAAAATTATCACGATCGGGAAGAGAGAAAAAAATTGACATCGCGATATAGTTGTATAGTTTGACCATGGTCTCTTGTAGACGCCCACTGTAAATACAGGTGGCGTATGTAGACCGGAAGATTAAAAAAAATTAGAAACAATGGAATGGAAGTAATGATCCGGTCAATAGGCACAAAAACGCTCTTTGTTATTCTGGACATGGAACGAGTGACATCGCTCTAATGCTAGCAGCCAAAGGAACAGTATGGAATATAGTTTTTGTTCAGCCCACGAGGGCGACATAATTCATAACAGAGAAATAGAAAAATTCACATGTTAATAATAGGAATTAGTGCGTGTAATCATGTAATGTGTAATTGTATCAAACGCCGCCAAATTATAGGGAAGTATTTGGAATTAGGCACGCATCTGTGGTGATAATTACGGAAAGTTCGGGATAGAATAATTTTGGACAACATTAGTCAATAGAGTACGGAAACATCAATATCAGTGCAAAACAGGGCAGCAAAAGAGGGCAATTATGAAAGAAATTACTATTTATCAGTTATTAGTGGAAGGATGTTAAAATATATCTCAGCTATGCCCCACGTGGGCAGATTATTTATAAATATTTATAGAAATACACACACACACACACACACACACACACACACAGGGGACACCACCTTGTAGTAGCACTGTCCGTGCGGGTGGCGAGGGCTTGCGCGCTTCGTTGATGTTGAGGGCTATGCCAGCGGCAGTTGCAGATGCATCTGCTGGTAGGGTTTCCCATGTTGGACAGGTCTCAACGGAGGAGCCAGACGAAGTGTGTCCTACAACGACCTGCCTGACCTCACTCCTCTCCCTAAACCTCCTCCTTTTTCCCCCTCAGGGTCTCCCGCCTTGGGAGTTCGTGAGTGGCAACCACGGGGCCCTAAGCTGTGTCAAGCATTTCTTCCACTTACTTGTGCTTGACTCTCTCTCTCTGTCTTCTATCCTATCAGGCCTCCCTTGGCCAACTCTTGTTTTTTCGACCCCGACGCTATTAGGTTTCGAGGGCTAGGGCGTGTCTTTCCTGTTTCTACAACAATGCTCTTCTTTTTACTTGAACCAGTCTACTTTCCATACACATCAATCGCATACACCCGCCCAAATGCAATAACCCGAGTTTACCAAATACCTAATATCTTAGATGGCCTCTTCCCACCTTTTCACTCTGGTTTTGGCGCTGCCCGAAGTCGACAGAGGGTACAGCATAGAAACTGGGTTAACTGCACTCCCAGGCCGCCTGATAGTACAGGGGCCCAGGTACAGGAAGCCACCTGACCCGGCTGCCCTATCAGCAGGTGTATAATCTCCTCGGTCGTATTAGTGCCGGGTGGCGCCCGGGCAGGGCCCTGATGCGACCGGGGGGAGGCTGTGCCGAGGCCACTGTCTTCGGAGGACGGCGACGGGACTTGCGTGTCGAGGTGGGGTTTACGGAGGAACTCGGGGATACTAGGTACCATTACCTTACATTTCAGAGAGAAGAGGGAGTACAGGATTAATATGAAGCCGCAAAATGAAAATAGAGATTTAAAAGTGCAGAAACCAATGGGGGCCCCAGCCCAAACCAAAGAGAGGAATGAAGAGAAGGTGAACGGACTCCATGTCCAAGAAGCAGCCGTAGAAGAAATAGGAACCAACGCTATCGACGTCCTTGGAAAATTGATCGGCGAACTTAATGAGATGATCCAATCCAAGAGAAACATTGGCAAGCTAATCCAGGAGCAATCAGCCAGAGTTGGGAATGCCTACAATCGACTGAAGCGTCTCAGGTTTGTGCAGAGTAGACGCTCTGTTATTGTGATTCCTAGTGCTGTGACTCCAAGGGCACCAACAATTTCTCCGTCGGTCACAGAAACAGACGCTGATGATGAATCAGAGGACGTCTCAGATGCGGGACGTAACACCCGGAACCCAAAACGGAGACTAAAGAATGACAAAAACCGGGCAGAGAGGAAGGAGGCAGAATCTACCTCTGAAGATGACACCCAACTCGCAGAGGCGAAGGTGGGTGGCAGAAGGTCAAATCCCGTAAGGAAAAGAGGGAAGAAAAGAGGAAAGCGGGAACGGAGCTGCCTTTGAAACAGCCCGAAAAGCAAAAGAAGAGGACACGACAGAATAGACGTAAGAAACGGGCCAAGTGGCCAAATGCGATCATTGTTCGCCCGAAAGAGAAAGAGAGGTATGCGGATATCCTCAGTCGGGTTAAAGAAGGAGTTCCCGACGAGCAGGTCCGGACCTCAGTGGATAAGATCCGCAAAACAGTCTCTGGAGACCTGTTAATAATCCTCTCAAAGGATAATACAGACAATGGGGCAGGTCTTCAGAAAACAATGACTGATCTGCTAGGAAGCGACGCAGAAATCGTCAGTAAGAGTCCACAAGAACATGTTGAGATACTGGATCTTGATGAGATTACTACTAAAGAGGATATTCTGGCAGCCCTGCAGAAAGCGGCTGGAGAAGAAAATGCACTGACACTAGGTGCGATTAGATCCTTGCGCAATGCTTACGGGGGTACACGGATGGCCTCTGTGACACTGCCATCACCCATAGTGGAAAAGATCCTGGGCGAACACGGCAAGATAAGGATTGGTTGGGTCAACTGCCGGATCAGAAGAATTGAGAAACCGACCAAGTGTTTTAAGTGCTGGCACTACGGTCATATCTCAACGAAGTGTAAGAGTGATGTGGACCGAACCAGACTCTGTAACAGATGCGGAGAAGGAGGTCACATAGCGGCTGACTGCAAGAAAGAGGCACGATGCGCTTTATGCCTCGAGAAAGGTCATCGAGAGAATTGTGCTCACCCAGCTGGCGGCAATAGGTGCCCAGTATTTAAGGAAGCACTTCAGAGAATGAAAGCTCGACGATTATGAAAGTGATACAAATCAATTTAAATCACTGTGAAGCTGCGCACGATCTGCTCATGCAGACAGTACGGGAAGAAAGAGTGGATCTGGCAATGATTTCGGAACCATACAAACATCTCGTCACAACACCGTGGGTAACGGATACGACAAATACAGCTGTCATCTGGTCATGTGGCAAATGCCCGTTCCAGAGTGTGAAGAGTTCCGAAGCTGGATACGTGATGGCGCAGATCGAGGGAGTCTTCTTCTATAGTTGCTACGCTCCACCCAGCCTTTCAAGTGATGAGTTCAAGGATTTCCTTGATAGACTTACTGCGGATGCGGAGCAGCACTACCCGGTGACTATAGCCGGAGACTTCAATGCCTGGGCCGTCGACTGGGGTAGTAAGAAAACGAACGGACGAGGGAGAGCATTGCTGGAGGCCATGTCTACTCTAGACGTCGTCTTGCTCAACAGTGGTGATCATCCAACGTTCATCAAGGGAGATGCTACCTCTATTGTGGATCTGACCTTTGTCAGTAGCAGCGTTGCAAGCACCTGCTCCTGGGAAGTGGCGGATTTATTCACTGCCAGCGACCATTGTGTGATTCTGTGGGAGTTATCCATCGGGCACATCGCTAAAAGAGGACAAAGAAATACCAATGCAGTTAGCTGGAAAGCATCCGCTTTTGACCCAAAGACCTTTGCAGTGGCTTTTGACTACCGAACAATACACGGTGAAAATGCGGAAAGTAAGACAGCTAATCTGATGAAGAGAGTCACGGAAGCGTGTGACGCTACCATGCCTCGAAAACGCGGCACGCATCCTTTGCCATCTGTGCACTGGTGGAATGATGACATTGCCGCCCTCCGGAAAGATTGTCTGAGGAAAAGAAGAGCATCACAGCGTGGCAGGAAGAAGCCCAATTCTCAGGAATTGGTGACATTATTCAAAATTGCGCGCCGAAGGCTTAAGTTGGCTATTAGGGAAAGCAAGCAGCAATGCTGGCTGGAACTGCTCTCGGAAGTAGAGAGCGACCCCTGGGGTAGACCATATAAGGTAGTCATGACCCATCTAAAAAGTCAGCCAATGCTACAACCGACGTGTCCGGAACTTCTGAGGAAAATTGTCTTTGAACTGTTTCCCCAACAATTGGAATTCACCCAGTTCATAGACGCCACAGAGTTCAACTCAATTGAGGATATTCCACCTATCACAGAAAATCAACTAAAGGAAGCGTGTGATAGAGTGGGAAATAACAAAGCTCCTGGCCCAGATGGAATCCCGAACATCGCATTAAAAATGGCCGTCAAGATGGCACCCTCACTGTTTCTGGATGTGTTCAATACTTGCCTTCAAGAGGGTATTTTCCCACGAAAATGGAAGCTCCAAAGACTGGTGCTCCTTCCCAAAGGAAACAAGAACCCGGACGAACCAACATCATACCGTCCACTCTGCATGCTGGATACAGCCGGGAAGATACTTGAGCGCATAGTACACCGAAGAATAGAGGCAGCCGTCGAGCCGCAACTGGCCAGTAACCAATATGGTTTCCGGAAAGGTCGCTCCACCCTCGACGCGATTGACCTGGTGGTGAGTACGGCCAAAGACGCCATTTCAGGAACAAGGTGGAAAGGAGGAACGATGAGGTACTGCCTGGTGGCGACACTGGACATCAAGAACGCCTTTAATTCCGCCAAGTGGGACTGCATCATGAAAGCACTCGCCGAAATGACAGTACCCAAATACTGGCAAAGGATAGTGTCAAACTATTTTACTGACCGAACATTAACGTACGACACGAAGACCGGTGTTAAAGAGTACAGAGTGACTGGAGGTGTTCCACAAGGTTCAGTTCTGGGACCTTTGCTGTGGAACATAATGTATGACGGCCTTCTGAAACAAGAAGTACCAAGGGGGACTAAACTGGTGGCATATGCTGATGATCTGGCCGTGGTAATCGTCGCAAAACATCTTGATGATATAAAGTTTCTTCACGACAACACCTTCGAGAAGATCAGCCAGTGGATGGAATCAGTAGGGCTGAAGTTGGCGGAACATAAAAATGAGGCAGTCCTCATTACCGGTCGGAAACAGCTGGAGGGCATTACACTTCAGGTTGGAGGGCATGAAATCACTTCTCAACCCTTCATTAGATATCTGGGAGTCATGATAGATGCGCGGCTTAAATTTAAGCAGCAAGCTGAACACGTGAGTGCCAAGGCGTCAGTGGTCAGAACGACCTTATCACGACTAATGCCCAACATAGGAGGACCAAAGCAAAAGAAGAGCTCTACTCTCATCAGTAGTAACATCAATACTGATGTATGGAGTTCCCATATGGGCTAATACACTGCAGATCCAAGCTTCTCGCAGGAAAATCGCCCCTGTTTATAGACTAAGCGCCCTGAGAGTCTCCAGTGCTTTCCGCACCGTGTCTGAAGACGCAGTGTGCGTCATTGCCGGGATGCTGCCTGTTGGAGTACTCTCCGAAGAGCGAAAAGCCCTTTACCGGCAGAAAAGAATCACGTCTATGAGTCCAAAACAACTCAGACTACAGGAACGGCGTAAAAGCCTAAGAGTATGGCAAACGATGTGAGATTCCTCAACGAAAGGCAGGTGGACGTACCGCCTTATCCCGCAATTAGATGTTTGGATCAACAGAAAACATGGCGAGGTCAACTACTACCTCACACAGCTTCTATCGGGACATGGATGCTTTCGAGCATATCTGCATCGCTTCAAGCACGACGACTCTCCAGAATGCCCGGACTGCCCTGGAGTCAGTGAAGATGTAGAACACACGTTCTTCATGTGCCCCAGATTCATTAGTTCACGCAGTGCCTGGGAATCAACAGTTCGTTTGGAACTTCGGCCTGAGTCCCTAGTTAATGCAATGCTCTCCTCAAAAGAAGCTTGGGAGGCGACGAACGGATTCGCGAAGGAAGTCCTACTGGAGCTTCGTCGTCTTGAAAGAATACGAGCTGAAATGAATGCCCAACGTGTAGATGGTATGTAGCGTAACCACAACCCCCTGAAGGAAGAACAACAGCTAGTTTCTCCCCCGTGAAGTAATACCAAGCGGTAGTTCCACGGGGGTAAGAGATGTGAGAGGTGGTTTTTAGTCGGTAGGGGATATGCTTATCCGAGCCCGACATATCCAGGAGGAGCTACTATTCCTGGAATACGTAAAGAGTATTTTCCACCTCAACGAAAAAACACAAACACACACACACACACATTATATATATATATATATATATATATATATATATATATATATATATATATATATAAAGTGGAATAGTTGTAGTGTTGCGTATCTGCGATTTTGAGCAGTCTAAGCAAGTGTTTTTTTTTTATTTGTTACGTCTATATTGACGCAACGCGAGTATTAGCCCTTAAACGAGTGTTGATATGAGTGCTTACATTTGTGCAGTAATTCTCCGTTAACATTTTATTTTACGTGTAATCGCAACCTCGTCGCAGGGACCGCCAGGTAGCATGTTCGCGCACGCTCCTACCACGCCCTCCTGCGTCACTACCCAGCGACCAGAATTTGGAAGGAAATAGGATACGGATAGGGTTTAGGACACTTCACAGGGGTTGGACCTTGTGAAGCAACCAAACTCATTTTGTTGCAACAAATTTCGCATGAGATCGACGAGAATCGAACCCAGCCCTCAGTGGTGACAGTCTAGCGCAGTGGTTCTCAACCGCCGTTCCGCGGAACACTGGTGTTCCGCGAAGCTGTCCCAGGTGTTCTGCGAAAATTTTGAATATAATATAATAAGAAACAGTAAATTTTTTTATTACTATAAAATAAATACTACATAGTTTTGTTAATTATTTGAAATTTAGCAAAAATATTCAATATTATTCTAAATTTTCGCGGAACAGTCAATAATATTAACAGTGTAATTATCGAACGACGCAGTTACGTCGTTTGGAGTTACTCCGGGGAATACCACTAAATTTCTAGTGTACTCGATAACGCAGGGAGCGCTACGTAGTGTTGATTTCGTGCTGTTTCTCTTTCTTCGTACGTAAATAACAAAAGCGCAATTTTGATCTGCGGTTCAGCCATAATTTAATATAAATATCTAGTTTTCGTGAGTGTGTTTTTTATTGTATATATATTTTATATTGTTGGAAATTGGTAAGATGAAATGCAAGTTGTGTAGTTTTAACAGTATTCTTATCTTTTTTAGTTGCTTATTTTAGCATTTATACAAGACTTTTAAATCTGAAATATGGACACATTTTTGAAAAGAAAGACTGAAAGTGAGGTTAATGTTGGGGCGAGTACAAGCAGGTCTTCTTCAATTGAAGGAGATATGCAAGGCAACAAAAATGCCGAAAATAAACGTAAAAAGATATCCGAATCAGTTCGGCATTATTCGGAAGAATATCTGAAGTTTGGTTTTACATGGAGCGGTAGTCAAGATGTTCCTATTCCGAGATGTATTGTATGTGGTGAAAAATTGGCTAACAGTGCAATGGTCCCAGCTAAGTTACAGCGACACCTTTCAACAAAACATTCTTGTCTAACTTCGAAAGGTAAAGATTATTTCGAAAGATTGCTGAAAAATCAAGAAGTGCAAGCAACATGCTTTCGAAAGAGCGTTACAATTTCGGATAAAGCGCAAATCGCTTCTTATAAAGTGGCAGAACTAATTGCATTGAAGCAAAAGCCGCATGATATCGCAGAATCGCTAATTTTGCCCGCATGTTTAGAAATTGTTAAGATTATGTTTGGCAATGAAGCGCAGCGAGACGTCATAAAAATTCCCGTTTCGGACGATACGATAAAAAGAAGAATTATAGATATGTCAGGTTTTATAGAGAACGCAGTGACGGCGAAATTAAGTACAAAAAATGTTGCGCTGCAAATTGACGAATCCACTGACATAAGTGGCAAAGCCCAATTAATCGGATTTATTCGCTTTGTTGACGACACTGAAATAATAAATCAGTTTTTATTCTGCAAGGAACTTATTGGTCACGCAACTGGAGAAGACATATTTAATTCAGTATCATCTTATTTGGAAGAATGGAAATTATCCTGGGAAAATTGCGCAGGAATCTGTACTGATGGAGCTCCAGCCATGCGTGGCAGTATTAAGGGATTTTGTAGTCGAGTTAAAGCAATAAATTCAAATATAGTCTCTACTCACTGCTTTCTGCACAGGGAATCTTTGATTTCGAAGAGTCTACCAGCAAACTTAAAGTCTGTTTTGGAACAAGTCGTACATATGGTGAATTATATTAAATCGAGACCATTAAAAACCCGTATGTTCAAACAACTTTGTAACACCATGGAATCCAAATATGAATGTTTGCTTTTGCACTCTGAAGTGAGGTGGCTCTCAAGAGGAAAAGTGCTAACCCGAGTTCATGAGTTGAAACAGGAATTGCTAGTTTTTTTTAGACAAGAGGGTAATGATGTATACGTAAAATATTTGGAAAATGATGCATGGTGTACTAAGCTAGCATATTTAGCCGATATCTTCAGCTACTTAAATTCAGTCAATACATCTCTTCAAGGAAAAAATGAAAATATTCTGACATCCACAGACAAATTGCTAGCTTTCCAGAAAAAGCTTTTGCTTTGGAAAAATCGTATTGCTCAAAATCGCAAATTTGATATGTTTCCGTTATTAGCAACGGAAAATATTGTTAACATTAACGAAATGATTTCAAATGTGGCAGAGCATTTGTCAATATTGCAAGACAAAGTAACTCATTACTTTCCATCTCTTAATATTGAAGACTTTGATTGGGCGCGAAATCCATTTGGTGAATTTGATATAATGAACCAAGATTTTTCTATTCAGGAAGCAGATGAGTTTATTAATATATCAACGGATCGAACGTTACAACTAAAATTCAAAGAAGAAGGAGTGGAAAGGTTTTGGATTTCCATCGAGAATGAACATCCATTTATTGCAAAACGAGCGTTGAATATCTTGTTGCTCTTTTCGACGTCCTATCTGTGCGAACTTGGATTTTCAACTCTAACAAATATTAAAAGCAAAAAAGAGAAAGACTTACCAATTTAGAAGAAGAAATGAGAGTAGCGCTCTCTTACATAAGACCCAACCTTGAGGAAATTTGTAAAGGTCGTCAAGCGCAAATTTCTCATTAAAATAAGTTACCATGTAATATATATCTTTATTTCAATTAAATATTAATCTTCCTATTATTTTGTGTGATTTACATTAGATTTACAAATTTTATGATAATGGTGTTCCGCCAAAATCGAGACCACTTAAAAGTGTTCCGTGATCCCAAAAAGGTTGAGAGCCACTGGTCTAGCGACTAGTTAGTTTCTTCAGTTTATGCGAGCTTAATATTGATTCAGAATAAGGAATTGTAACTAGGAAACGATAATTACAAGTATGAAAATTATGTTTTAGTGATCATTAATAAATCTCGTAGTGCACATAATTTATCGCATTATTTGTAACTTTTGCAATTTTCGAAAATTCAGTGTGTCCAACGAAAATGATACCTGCGTTATTTTTATAAACGTTAAGCTCTGTTGAAAAAAAAATTAAAAAAATATTTCGGGCCGAGAAAATATTTATTTTAATTGGCATTATTTTAAGCAAAAATTACGCGAAAACTATTCATTTTTCAAAAAAATTATACAAGGCCTTTCTTAATGATCTGTCTTTGGAAACCAGATTTCAATAAACAAATATGTATAATTGAAATACGTAGTTGTAGGAAGGCAACCAAAAAATTTAATTAAATGCATATTCCATTATTCACTTCAAACGCACTCATCCGACGCAAGTAGTGACGCGTTCACACGCCTGAGTGCGGCTGGTGGAAGGAGGACCCTGTCGGCACACAAATATTTATGATCTGTTATTCGCCAATCTGTGTGGCCTGTGGCAACATCTGGACGAGGCGCAATTGTTTCCATACTTCCTTTCTATTCGGACGCGGGCGGCTCTTTTATGACACTACCTGGAACGTGACCCAAGCTCTCCTACGCGGGAGCGTCGCCGGCGGTCGGAAGACTCGCTCAGATCAGCATGCATTTTCCTATTATATAGTATATATTATAATAGTGTCATTGCATTACTGTATGAAGGGGGAAAGTATGTAAAACATCCATAGAAATAATCCAGATACTGTCTGAATTGTATTGGAACTGCATGCATATATTGTATATTATTAATAATTGAAAAAGCATAAGCTTTTAAATAAGCGGGTAAATTTTTATAGTTACAGTATGTCTCCATAAGTTACTTTTTAGGTACATTTGAATATCTCATGTAATTTAATTGTGTTTTAAAAGTCTTTGGGGAAATTCTATGTCGGTGAACTGGCTTGAGAAAGAAATTTACGAAACACAGTAAAAAATTAATATCATTATCATATACTCGCCCACGCACAAAGAGACACAACATTATTTTACAATGGATTTGAAGAGTTATAATTATTAATATTAATTTTCTGTAGCTCTCAAAATACTGTTAATAAAGGATACAGTAAATCATTTGTAATCATAACGTTCGTTAAATCAAAACAGTTTAAATATTAGTTCTTTAATCAATTTTGAGCAGTTTCTGATGTAACTATAAATGGCTGTCTTACCACGGGTACAGACAGCCGGGAGAACAACAAATAAGGATGCACAAGTCATCGCGTCGATAGAGTTTGCTCCCCTTTTTCTACCCTGATCGCCAAACATATGTTGCGGGCAGTAGATCTCGGTGGCGGATGTAAAGGTTGTGAGGCACGTGCCGTCCTCCTCTGATATAGAAGTACATTTGATTTTAGGTTTTATCCTAGGCTGTCTGTTAACTATATTATTGGAAGAATGGTCCAGGATTTATTTATGAACAGTCAGTTTGTATTGTGACAATTATGGTCAAACGATTCGAAACCTTTTTAGGTTTCTTCTCCTTGAAGGTATACTGAAATATGTACATTATAAATTATAAAAAATTGTGTATAAATTTATATAAGTAAGTTAAATGATAAAAATTTAAAATAAAAAATCATGAAATAGATTTCAAAAATGTTGACATTTTAGATAATGAATGTAAATATTTCCCGAGACTTACTTCAGAAAATAAACTAAATAATTCTATGAATACTGTGGTTGAGAGCGACCAAATATTGAATATCTATAATAACTTATTAATGAAAATAAACATCTAAATGCAAAATTAGTTTGCCAAGTTTATAAATCTCCACTTTAGATCAACACTCTTTATTGCAACCCCCCCCCCTTGCGACCTCTTCCTTACTAAACTTTACCCTCTACTTTCTTCTAGCCTTGCCGCGTTTTTGACATAACATTTCCTCACCTGATACTCAGTCACATTAGCAACACGGACTATTATTTACCTAGACTGACATTGTTGAGCAATTGAATTGAAATTTAACCAACTTTACATTTAAATTAATTATTTATCCTATTGATATGGCCTATGGGTTTATGAATCAAATATTTTGTACTAATGAACTAATTTAATTATAATTCACATGAGGTAAGCCATCACCTGTACATTTTATAATTATATTTGTTAGCAATGGTTTACCAAATTTTCATCGTTTACCTTCCCATGTTATAATTATACACAATTTTTATAATTTCAAATGTACATATTTTAGTATACCTTGAATAAGGAACCAAAAATGGTTTCGTTATTGGTCAATAAATGTTATATTATAAACTGGCTGTCTATAAATAAATTCTGGGCCTTTCTCCTGAAAATATAGTTTATGATTTTTTTTTCGACTTTTCTCTACGTATTACCCGACTTCACACAATAACGATCATATCGCAATGACGTAGTGATGCAACCAAAAATCGCGCGCTTTTCAGTACCCTAAACTAGAACCTTAATGAAATTATAGTCACATTAATCTATTACTGTGTTATTCGATGTTTCCTACGCAACCCACTTGAACAACTGATGTTACTAATCCCATACTTTGTTAATTCAAATTTATTTTGCTTCCTGGTAGTGGTTACTCAACATTGCTTTTTCAGTTGTCACTTTCCAGGCCGTTTATATGAACAGAAGCGTAAGCCAGAGCCCCGATTAATAAACGCTTCTTCCTTTATTTGCATTTCTGTGCCTCGGCAAACGAAAATAGTCACTGGGCAAACGAAGATACACTATTACGAAATAGTATACTGAATAATATTATTGTTCCTTCAGCGTAAGTGGTAGCCAGGCCGTTTATATGAACAGAAGCGTAAGCCAGAGCCCCGATTAATAAACGCTTCTTCCTTTATTTGCATTTCTGTGCCTGGGCATACGAAAATAGTCACTGGGCAAACGAAAATACACTATTGAGAATTAGCATACTGAATATTAAAATTGTTCCTTCAGTGTAAGTGGTAGCCAGTGTTAAATTTCAAAACTAACTTTCGCAAAACGCCTCTTCTCATCGACACCCGAGAAGCCATCGTTTCATCTCAGAAGAACATCTTAGTTAGTTTTGTAATTTAAGTTCATTGGTATACTGGTATTTATCATATTTCTGTGATAAAATGGGAAAAACCCATATAAAAGTGTACTTTATTGTAATCTATGGCCATAGATAAGTTCAGTATAATGTATATTTCAATTCTGGTTATGTTTAGGAAGGGTTCTTTAGGTTTAAAATAAAATTGAAAATTTGTAACACAAAATTACTGTATTCTAAAACAGGTTTTTATTTATTGTTAAACATACAGAGGTGCTAGCCCTTCAGGCTATCGAAATATGAAATTTAGACAAAATTTGGCATATTATAGACACCTTGGTTGGCTTTATAACTTTAAAAACAAAAAGTTATTAACAAAATAAAAATTTATTTTGTTGCAGGTATGTAGTTCGCCTGCCGGCCGCTAGATAGGCCTAGTGCATGTCACCTATGCCTCGCAAGTTGCCTATTCCAAGGCGTCTATATATTATTTGCTCTTTGCACCAGAATCGATTTGTGACTCGTCACATCTCGATACACGTTGTTCCCTCTCCCCTCGGGGAGAAGCTATTTAAGCGCCTGCGAGCGCTGTCTTAACGGCTCTTTACTTGTAACTTTTTCTTTGTACTGAGCACCTATTGCGTCGGCGCGTCAGCCGCGCGGCGCGTCAGGTTTATCTGCTCCGGCCGACAGGTTAACATGGTAACGGGAGTTAACTACTCTATGTTAGTGTAATTTTTGAAGACGGCATTTATGCCGCATTGTGTGATGGAATTGGATTGGTATTCTATATTATAAATGTGAATATTTTGTGAATTTGGCTTGAAGTTGCGCTTGTGCTGGTTTTTATCTCAAAGTGTATTGTGTTGACTGTTTCGCGTCGAGCCACATATGTGTTTGGTGGCGGCGTCTCAGTTTAAAAATTTGTGTGTCTGTATTTGCTATGTGGCAAACAGACAAAAGTGTGAGCTTGCCGCGTCGTGCCTATTGTGAAAGGCGGCGGTGTTTGCTTTAGATTGCGTGTCATGGCCTATTCCGGCGCAATCATGTGTTTGTGAATTAGTGAGTGCACATTTCTCTAAAGTGTATGTTTTATGTTGCAGCTCAACTAATATGTTTCATGTCCTGAGTAAGACGCTCAGCGCCTGGGACCTCTGAAGCACCCGTGTATCGGAGCTAGCGCCCGTACGGTTTTAAGCCGTGGCGCACTTGGTACGCTCCGACCTTGGCCCCGTGAGCTTGCCTGTGTTCGCAGCTCGGGTGACAAGCTGCTGTCGGCTGTGGCCGTCATGTGTGAAGCAGCTTTGTGTGATAAAATCCAGCACGATTATGTGTAAGGTATTAATGTTAGGCGCACTCAAATCCAATCCAGTTCCATCAAGGTGTTAACAAACGCTACCATGTATGTTGTATTTTAAAGTTAAGCTGTTTTGGGCACCTATTTTATTGCTGGTGTTTCTCATGATTGTTTCCAAAGTTTAGTAGTTATGTTTCATGCCTTCCTGTGTGTTCTGAAGGCATATTGTTATGTATTTTCAGCTTACAACTCAATTTGTGTTCATTTTTGTTATTGAAAGGTTCTCAAGTGGAGACCTTTGTCAAACTTGTTTTGTGTACTTAAGTCGTCGTATATTCCTAAAATGGATGTTTGATTCGGCGCAATTGTAATTCTGTATAAATTAACATTTCAGTGGATTCATCGTGAACTGGTATTGCTCCGTTCACTTCAATTTGTGAAAATTCTACTATTTGTAATTCAGTGTGATTCCTCGGGTCAGAAGTGTGTATTTTTCCCTGTTCGAGGAATATTGTTGTTTAATATAATAAATTGGTTAATGTGCTTTGATTGTTTTCCTTGTGTTGATCATTAACCTTTTTTGTCCCTGCCTTTGTAAAGTTTGTTTGAAGTAATTCGAATCTGCAGGCGTACTCCCTTCCGGATCGTACGCACTTTATTTCGAGGTCATTGCCCTAGGAGGTATTCTGTGTTAGCTCCGCTTTTTCCAAGGCTTAAAAATACATGGTCAGCCGGCATATTTGTGGAATAAGTGATTTCCTGACTAAATCAGGTGGCGACCGTAAATAATTTGTATTCGCAGATTTTGCGACTTTGTGATTTGTTATGCCGGCCATGATAATGTGAGTGTTTTCGCTTACCTTGTCCCCCATATTTAACAGCCAGGTCGATTGTATAAACAAAAACGTTAGTCGGAGGCACCGGTAAATAAACGCTTCTGCCTTTATTTCCATTTCTGAGCCTGGGCAAACGAAAATTGTCACTGGGCAAACGAAAATACACTATTAAGAAATTGTATACTGCAAATTATCATTGTTTTTATAGGGTAAGTGGTAGCCGGGTCGATTATATTAACAAAAGCGTAACTCGGAGACACCGTTTAATAAACGCTTCTGCCTTGAATTCCATTTCTGTATCTGGGCAAACGAAAATATTCTGTGGGTAAACGCAAATACTCTATTTGGAAATAGTAACTTAGGCAAACGATTTACTAAAATATTTAAAATACCTGATTCTTTTGGTCAAATTGGATTTTCCACGAAATGTTTTTTCGTGTATTTTTTTTTTGTTTGGGTAGCCAAACGAAAATTTTTGGTTTCTTTCTGTGGGTGGGCAAACGAAAATTTTTGGTGGGCAAACCTGGGCAAACGATGGGCAAAGGATATACTAAGTTTGGTTGAAATCCCAGATTTTTTCGGCCAGCGTGTATTTGGCCCGAAAATTTGTTTTTTGTGTAACTTTTTTCTGGGGGTGGGCAAACGAAAATTTTTGGTGGGCAAACCTGGGCAAACGATGGGCAAACGAAATACCAAGTTTGGTTGAAATCCCAGATTTTTTCCGGCCAGCGTGTAGTTGGCCCGAAAATTTGTTTTTTGTGTAACTTTTTTTCTGGGGGTGGGCAAACGAAAATTTTTGGTGGGCAAACCTGGGCAAACGATGGGCAAACGATATACCAAGTTTGGTTGAAATCGCAGATTTTTTCCGGCCAACTTCACGGAGGTTGCAGATATCTGTGGCAGGAGTCCAGGAACAACTATTTGCGAGACTTCAAACAAGAAATAATAAAGAGAATAGTAGTGACATCTAGTGATCAAGAAGAGAACTAGTGACGTATTTACAAATCAGAGACCCCTATTGAAAGTGTTAAGAACTACAATAACACCTAATAAAGAGAATACTAATGACATCTAGTGATCAAGAAGAGAACTAGTGAAGTATATACAAATCAGATATCTCTATTTAAAGTGTTAAGAACTACACACCAGCGAGCGAAATTCAAAAGGGAGAAAAAAATGGAGAAAGATAGTGAAAAATCACGTCCAACAAAAATTCCAAATAAGAAAAACACAGATACCTCAGATACTATTCTAAAAATACTTACGGAACTACAGGACTCAATCAATGAATTAAAAAAAGAAACAAACATTGAACTCACATCGTTGAGAAAATATCTTAAAAACAGAGATACATCATGGAAGAGAGAAGTCGAAGAGTCAAAAAAATTTAGAGAAGTATCCAAAGAAATCACAGAAATTAAAGAAGGATTCCCAAAGGCCGAAGAAATAAAAAAGAAAAAGAGAGAAATGATCAATTTTTGGAAGAATGCAAACAGCAAAACACTCGAATCCAAGAATTGATAGAAAAAGCTGAAAAGAATTACAACCAACTCCAGAAAAATTCTCAAAAAGATTTCGAAAGAATAGAAAAAAGATTAGACACGACTTGCAAAGATATCTATTCAAAACTTCAAATCCTAGAAGACAAGGAAGCGAGAAGAAACAGAAACGATAGAAGGAAAAACATAATAATTAAATGCAAAGATATAGAAGAGAACAAATCTGACCTCTCAAACACAATAAAGACAATAATTGACAACATGAATATAAATGTGACTTACAATACACCCACTTACATCGGCCAAGATTGGAAAGGACGAGGGATGATGAGAATCAGAATGAGAACAATAGAAGACAAAATATCGGTAATGAAAAACAAATATAAATTAAAAGGACAGGATTTTTTTATAGAAGACGATATGATTAGAGAAGAATGACAAATACAAACAAAAATTCGTGCCAAAGCCAGAGAAGAACGCGAAAAAGGCAACACGGTGAAAATTGGCTTTCAGAAACTACAGGTTAATGAAGAGTGGATCTCACTACATGAACAATCCAAAGAAAGTGAAGCAAAAACTAATTATCTCTCTCCCAAAAAACATAAACTACCAGCAGCCAAGAAATAACGAGAATTCCAACACAATAATAGACAAGAAAAACCAGCGTACACTTAATGTAGCGACCTTCAACGTCAGATCACTCCTTTCCAATGAATGGAAATCAGAATTAGAACATGCAGTAGATAACATCCACTATGATATTATCGGCCTATGTGAAGTAAGAAAAACAGGAGAGGACATAATAGAGAAGAAAAAAGGCGACTTATTGTCATATATAGGTGAGACGAAAGGTCTGAAAGGTGTAGGCATCATTGTTCACAAGAAATTTAAAAATTCCATTGAAGATATTGTCGGCATTTCAGAGAGAATATGTGCTCTTACATTAAAACTAGGGAAGAGGAAAATTTCAATTATTCAAGCGTATGCACTAATCACGAACTGCACAGAAGAAGAACTGGAAGAATTCTATGATCTACTAGACAGCACACTTAACCAATTTAGATCCGAAAGGAATTTTGTAATTTGCGACTTTAACTCTAAGGTAGGAAAGAAAATGAACAACACAGAAGAGATAACTTGTGGCCCCTTCGGTCTAGGAATACGCAATGAAAGAGGAGAAAGACTAATCGAGTTTGCAGAAGAACATAAACTAAAAATAGTTAATACATTTTACAAAATGAATGAACAAGACAGATGGACTTGGCTTTCACCAGATGGCCAACACAAAAACGAAATTGACTATGTACTAACAGATGATCTGGAAAGTGTTATAAATATAGATATTGAAAAAGGGTGGAAGTTCGAATCTGATCACAGACTTTTAAAATGCGATATCAGAATACACAAAGGTAGGAATAAATACCACCGATGGAAGAAAATACCAACACAAGATTTCAACAAAAGCATATATCAAAATGCTCTCAGAGCCGAAATAGAAACCAGAATCAAGAAGGGACACGAAGAATTAATGCATACTAAAGAAACTACTCAGGAGAAATACAACAATCTTGAACTCATTTGAATGAATCTCATCCTGTCAGCAAGAAAAAAAATGTAGCTACGGACTGCTCAAGACCTAATGAAAAATGCAGATTGCGTGAAGATACTTTACAACTTATGAACCAAAGAGAACTGCTATGGTCCAAAAGGCATGCACCAGAGCACGCTAATAAGTACAAGGAACTAAACAAAAAAGTGAAAAGATTATTCTACAGAGATCGAAGAAACCATCTGACCGACTTCACACACAAAATTATGGAAGATAGCAAATCTCTTAAACTACTGAAAGAAAAAGCTTCAATAGGGAAACACTGGATGATAGCTTTAAAAGATACTGACGATAAGAAGATATCCTCTAGGAAAAACATAAATAAAATAGCTACCCAATACTACAGAATTCCCTATGAAAGTATAAATCATACACCCACAAAACTGTATGATGACAACGAAAAAGATGAAACCGAAATACCACCATTCTTCGTATCTGAAATACGTGGGGCAATTTCGGAAATGAAAACTGAAAAAACGCCAGGAGAAGATGGCCTTCTTGTCGAACTTCTTAAAGAAGGTACAGATGAATTACTCAAAGAAATTGTCAAACTTTTCAACCATATACTACAGTCGGAAGAACTTCCCTTGCAATGGTACACACGTACCATAATACTTATTCACAAAAAAGGTAACAGAGACAATCTCACTAACTATAGGCCAATTAGTCGTATGTCCAACATGTACAAACTCTTCTCTAAAATCCTGACAAGAAGAATGACCAAAATACTGGACGAACAGCAGCCACCGGAACTAGCAGGTTTTCGAACAGGGTTCTGTCGCGGCTGTGAACTCCTTTCGAAGTGCGCGCCTAGAGGGCAGCGCTCGGCGGCAGTTAAGGGAGTCGGCAGAGGCAGCGGAGCATGGAAAACGCCGCCCAATCCCGAGCTGGCCGGAGAGCCAGCAGCCGGAGTGCGAATCTGCAGCGCCGCCCGCTTTAAGAGCTGGCGCCGCCCGCCCGGAGAAGACAGCGCTAGAGTTGTGTTAATTAGTGTAATAGAGCTAGGAGATTTGTATTGTGATAGAGTTATAATTGGCCCGGCAAGTTATTAGGAAATTCTGTGTTGATTAACGGTTAGACCCTGCTTTGTATTTGTACATCTCCTGGCATTTGGATTTCGACTTTGGCTATTGTAATTCGGTACATTCTTTTGGCTTTGGAATTGTACCGTGCGACCTTTCTGTGTTAATAAATCTGTGTGGTTTAAAAGCGTGTGTTATTCCGAACATAACAGGTTCATCACTACAGACCACCTGAAAACAGTCAATCAGATCATCGAAAAAGCACAAGAATTTAATATAAAATTGTACATAGCATTTGTTGATTTTACGAAAGCCTTTGACTGTGTAGAACACTCATTTATACTTCAAGCACTCAAGAATCAAAGAGTCCCCAGCAAATATATTAATATTTTGAAACAACTATATTCACACGGCCAAGCACAAGTAAGAACAGATCAAGAAGGAGAAATATTTCCAATTAAGAGAGGAGTAAGACCCAATATCTCCTAAATTATTTAATAGTTTGCTAGAAATGTGTTTCCGTAAAATAAATTGGTTCAAACAAGCAGGTGTAAATGTCAACGGACGGCGGCTGACAAACTTTCGTTTTGCAGACAGCATTGCTCTATTTGCTACCTCGCCTAAAATTCTAAAAGAAATGCTATACGATGTAAACGCAAAATGTACTGAGGTCGGTTTACAAATGAACTGTAATGAGTAATGAGTATCAGTGAATCCAAATCAATAATGGTGAACGACAGCAACATAGAATATGTGCAAGAATATGTTTATCTGGGCCAGCTAATATCATTTACAAATAGAGGAGATAAGGAAATAAGAAGAACTAAATAAGCATGGAGAAAATTCTGGAGCCTCTCTTTGATTTTGCTAAATAAGAAGATAAACCTCCAAATTAAAAAGGTAGTAATGGGCTTGTGCATCTTGCCGATATTGCTTTATGGATCACAAACACGGTCCTTAACAGTAATACAAATAAAATGGATACAACGATGTCAGAGGAAAATGGAACGAAAAATGTTAAATATTTCGCTCCTAGACAAAATACTATCTACAGAAATTAGAAAAAAGACTAAAATTAAAGATGCAGTACGGTAAGCCAAAATAAGCAAATGGCATTGGAAAAGACATATTATAAGACAATGGGCATACACTACAACAACCTGGGACCCTCGGTATGGGTGGAGAAACCAAGGGAGACAGAGGGGAAGATGGACAGATGAGCTAAAACGAGAAAGAAGAGACGAAAAAGTAGATAAAAGACGAAAAAGTAGATAAATACAGTTGCGAAATTATAAAAAAAATATTAACACCTGGTGTAGCTAAAATCCCTATTTTGTGGGTCCTTGATGCCGAAAAAACAATTGAAAGCAAAAAATCCGTCCGTCGGTGTGTCCGTTTTTCTGGCCATCTTCCTGTACGCCGTCAGTCTGTCTGGTATATGTGAACAAATCTAGCCCCTAAACCGTGCATTAGATATTTCCATCAATTTTTATGCATTATTAAATTTATGAATGGCAGTGCTTGAATGAACTTCAAATGTTTTTCAAAAATTCAATATATTCCTGTGAAAAAAGACGTTAAATTTCGGGTTTACGCCTTTTAATCGCCATTTCCTTAATAACCGCTACACATTTTTAAATGATAATTTCTATTGACTATTTCTAACGAGTTTTTATTCGTTAATATTCTTTATTCGTTAATATTCTTGAAGTAATAATTCGGTTGTACTACTAGGAAATCAAAGAGTTGAGAAAATGTCACAGAAATGTGTTTTGGGCGATGATAGATGGTAGAGAATGGCCAGAGAATGGAGCCATACCTTAGTCAGGCCACACCCAGTGAATTAGAAAAATGTACTACGAGGAAGTCTGTGCTATTCTGTAGCACCTCTAGCTATGTCATGTTATAGAATTCTTTTTTGTGCCGATCGACTTCGGCTTAGACAGATTTTACAGTAAATTGTATTGTCTGAATAAACTAAATATAAACATTTGTACCGAAATTTTCAAACTTTTGAACACAAATGCAGCGGAAAAAAAATTGCTCAATGGTGCCAATTACCTTAGCTCATCCCGGAATCTAAAGAATCTGTGGGCCCTGAAAGTTTTAAAACGGAAATTTTGATTTTTGGAGGTACTTAACCAGAAGCCTCAATAACATTTTCGAAGTTTTCAGAAAATTGGCTGCAAATTTTTTTATTAATTTTTGCCCTCAGATAACCTAAAGGTCACTTAAAAGTATGTGGCTGATCTAATTATTGTTGAAAACCCTGATTCTTTGAAAATTTCGATTAATTTTTTACCTTTTTGTATTTACTATTTGTTATGAACTAAATGCTAGTAATTCATTTGGCAAATTTAAAAAATAATACTTGTCAATCTTATATTTCTATTTTTGATTGCGAACTTTGATGACACTTTGTTAGCATATTTTAAAATTTGTAACTGCTTATTTTTACATGAACATTTCGTTCATGTATCTAGTACTTCCGATGACACATTATCATTTTTTAATAAACATCAAATCATAAAGATTTGAATGCAAATATTTCCATAAATAATGGTGAATAGATATTTGAAATACTTCAATTAGTTCTAAATTTCCCGCGCTTGACTAGTAAGAGGAAGTGTAGAATGCCATGGCAACTTCATTGTAGAAAAATTACAGTTCCGGTTTGGTCGACCAAGGCGATGAAACATCGATGGCCGTTCGTGTTTTAAGATGCTGAGTATATGATTACTGCATGATTTTGCAATGAATTTGCTTATTTTGTGAAATGGCGAAAGCCATGCTCAAGTACCAACATGAACATTTGGTAACTAGTTTAAGCAAATTGACAGACGTCATGTCTGTTTCACAAAATAAGGGAGCTTGTTTTGTGAAATAGGCTATCGCGATGCCTGTTTCACGAAATGGGCATTTTCTTGCTAACTTCATTAAGTAATATAAATTAGAAGATTCCTTTGGATCAGTGTAAAATATAACTGAACACCGTACGAAGCAATGATTCAAATTTAAGAAACTTCTTTAAGCTTTCACGACCATCAAGGATTGTGCATGTTCCAATTACATCGTTGGACAGTATATGAAGATCAAACTGAACGAAACGAATGGCCAATGTACGGACTAGTGAGCCAAGAAATCATAATTAATTGAATATTAAAGGTAAGATAATTAATATTTCACTTATTACGTTATTGATAGAACAAATGCCCAATTTATACGTTTTATAGATGTGTTTTATTCTCGAAATGTTCGAGTTATGTGTTTAAAATATTGTGTTATGAGACATTACTTAAATTATGTATTTAAGATATTTTTAGTGAAGTGTTTTAAGGTTTCTTTCCGTATTCGAATGCAAACTTTAGTATATCTACTAGAAATTTGGTTTCAAAACGTACTAGTGGAAGCAGTTCGACGTTGCCAGGGCATTTATTTATCACTATCATTTATTAGAGGAAAAGGAAACTTTTTAATGGCAATTTCCAAAGCACGCAAGTAATTGAAATAAAACTTTACAGCCTCCAGCCATTTGAGAAGTATCTACGGTTTCGTTAGATACACAGTAACTCGAGAGAAATATTTGTTTTAAATGTAACATTTGACTTTCACTAAAAAGTTCAAATATTCAAATATCAATTTATACAAAACGAGTGCAAAAATCCCGGAGATTTGAGACTTGGCATGATTGTTGGTACCTACCATACAACTAAGAATCCTGAAGTTGCAGACAGCTGGGGGAGAGAGAACCGTTTAAAAGTGACTTTTTCACGTTTTTTCATGTACCTCCTTAACCATCAATCCTTCCGAATATTGTACTCTATACAAAAAAAGATATAGACTCAAAAAGTTTGTTTTTACTTACAAGGCTATTTTTAGATATCTCCCTTGTAAAAATTATGTTATGATATGTTCAACGCATGGAACAAACTATATTTTTGTTCAACATTTATTAACAATGCCTATTTGCATATTTTACGCAAAAACATGAATATTTTAAACCTTATCAAATAATATTTTGCACATGCGAGTATCGAGATCATTGGGTCCAAAATTACCTCGCGTTCAAAAACTGATAATTCACCGTTTATTGGATAAGGATCAAGTAAAAATACTTGGTAAAGGATTGTGTACACTATCAACATATAATTTACATAAAACAATACAAAGTAATTATATCATAAATTAAATAATCATGTTTACCGTGAACATAGACTGGCAATTGAACTGAGAATATCAATGACGAACGACCCACTCAATGTTTGACGAGGGGATCCAATGTTGACGGAATTGAGGAGAGCCCCATTATTCCTAAATTTTTCGAATGATTTATTAGATGGATTTATTAGATTTATTAGATTTATTAGATGGCGTTGTAAAAGAAAACCAAATTTTCATGTCAAATGCAACCTATAGTACATCCGCCAGGATTTTTTGAATATACATCGTTAAATAACTTATAATCGCTCTTCTAAAGCGTTCTAAGGCATCAAAAACGAAAATTTTGAGGTTGAATGCCTCACAGAAACGTTTCTCACATTGTTATCTACAGGATGAGATCTTCTTGAACGTTCCATTACACTTTTGCTGGTCTGGCGCTTATCGATATTACCCCACCTGCTCAGAGCGCAATATTGTTTGTAATGAGTGGAATTTAAAAAAATAAAAAGAACATGAGTTTCTTAAAAACCGGCTCCAATTTTTTTTATTTGGATATGGATAGTGCTAAATGTACTGTAGATGATGACATAAGCCCCATATTGCTCTATGGTTTTCTTTTTCAAGAATTACAAAAATGTAATTTTTGGAGTTGTCTTTCAGGTCGTTAATATTTACTTTACCGACATTTTTTTTGCATTAGTGTATTTATGAGTCCATTTGAGGTTTTTATAAATGTATAAAATTTCTTCAAAATCTTAACAGTTTTTCATGAAAATGAGCTTAAATATTCGCATTTTCAGATACGCTCAAATGCCATTTTCTCAAAAATGGTTCCAATATTTTTTTCTTCAAACTCTTCCAACGGACAGTGCTAACTGGCGTTAAGTTCATTTTGGTGTTTTCTTTTGTTTTTTCAATAATTACACAAATATATTTTTTTTAAATATTTCTCACGCCGTTAACTTGCAACATTTTCAGGAATTTGTGAACACTATTGCATTTGCGAGTTAAAGTAATTTAAATTACTTCAAATGAGGTTTTTCGAAAACTCAATAGATTTCTGTGAAAAGGAGCTTCAAATTTACTATTTATAGTTACCCTTAAATACCATTTTCTTAAAAACGACTCTAGAATTTTAAATGAAAATTGTAATTTAGAACGAGATTTTACTTTGGGTGACGATAGACGGGTGCTGGCAAGAGGATGGGGTAAGACTGTAAAGACAGTCCACGTCATGGAAATTAGAAAAGTTTACTGCGAGAACGTCTGCGCCATTCTGTAACACCACACCAAATTGTTAAAATGTAAAAGTTTACACGCTAAACACTTAATAACATATAACACGCTAAACACTTAATAACACACTATATTTTTTATTTACAGTTCGACATTATGATTACACTGTATTGCATTTCAACGTGGTTTTGGTTATATTCGGGTAGAAATTAAATGTGTTTTATTTCATTATAATACGTTCCTCATTCTGATAGTATCATAAAATTATAAAATTACAGCAAACGAAATTGTAATATTAGTAATGTATAAACATGGATGAATCTATTTAACAGATAAGTACGCATTCAATGTACAGCTCACCCGTTCTTAAATAATTGTAATAAATCACGTTGTTATAGTTGAATTCAACTGAAGCAAAGAACAATGTAATTTAGTCCATTTATAGGGACAAAAATGAACTGTACTTGGTTTGCTTACTTACATGCTCCGGTACAAAAATTGGATAATTTTTCATTTACATATTTTGGATATTTCGCTATATTAGTGGGCAAAATCTAGAACATTTTATGATATTGCTTTTGAAAGTGTTCGCTATCAGTTCATGAATTTATTTTCAACATAATTTTTTTGGTCAAAGATATTCTATAGTGGTTAATGTTTATCCATTGCTATGTGAAGAAAGGAAATTTTGATATCTAAAAAGAAAGGAAAGGTTTAATCGTCTGGTATTCTAATTCTTCAGATATCTAAAAGTTGCAAACCACTAAAAGTTTTAATTGAGATACCAGCCTTTGCAACAACTTCTTATCAATACAATAAAAATTGCTAGATCAGTATTTTGGGAAAATAGTTTTCTTCATACTTGACGTTGAATTTCCTCTATACCACCGAAATACTTCACATTTACTTCATCTTTAACCACCGAAACACTTTATAAAGAGAATTTTTATGTACTAACATTTCTGTTTTATCTCCAATGCATATTCTTGGTTTTTGTATATATACAAAAGTATTTAGTTGATATTTTTAACAGACAAATTATGAAACCCGGCGGCTGGACATTTTGAAAAAAACAAAAATATCCTTTTTGGTATCAGGGGACTCCAAAATATGTATTTCCGTTGAAATTCCAAAACTGATTTTCCGCAGCTTTACATAACTTTCTTTAAATTATGTATATACGCACGTACATGAGAAAGTAAAAATAAGTAAATGTTACTTATTCCATTACGCGAAGAAATTAAAAGAAAATGGCCTTGTGAAAGGTGTCCTTTATATTAAATTTAATTTAAATTATAATTTTAAACGCTAATTTAATATTAAATAATATTAAAGGTGTTTTATTATTTATTTCGATGAATGCGTCCAATACCATCGAAAATACAAAAACAAAGAAACACTATCTATTTGGACTGAAAATTGCAGATATTTGATTCTGCTAATCCGCAATGTTTCATACCTGATGCTCGAACTCAGCGCTTCCTTTTTCGTCATATGATTATTCATATGACGAAAAAGGAAGCTTCGGTATTTATCTTTGTCATTTTAGAACAGCAATTTTGTGTCGAAGGACCGCTTTCTCGACAGCAACGTTTTTGCAGTTTTAGGTTGCTATGCGTTTTACCAAACTTTCTTGTGCGTGAGTTTGGAGGTCATATGATTATCTGACATTGGTTTTCTAGTGATATGCAATAGCACCAGCTTTTCCTTAAACGTACTCTACCCATGTTGCCACAAACTCTGAAACAAAAAATGAAGGTGATAGAGTGACATTTTCGATGAATGCGTCTGCCACGCATTTTCATGCCAACTTTTCTAAGATCACGTTATTATATTTATCCAGAGGATATGGGATTCCGGCTGAAAAAATCGAAAGTTAAATCTGATATGCGGTGGTCTTTTTAGATTGTCCTTGCGGCACGGCAAGGCTGTCTCCCCCGAGGTCCAACTGTCAAGCTCGAAGACGAATGGTTCCACGTATAGAATAGTACTAATCGTTTTGAATATTACCGATCCTCCGGCGCCGACCATGTTCCGACTTGCCGTCCCCGCCAACCAATCCCTGCCAAATTCAACGCTGCCTAGAAGTATTGCAGGTTGCAAACTCGTTTTTATTTACAAGGATTTGAAGGTTTAACCAACTTTAGGGTCTATTTGGGGATCTCTGACTCTATTATGTCTTTTTATTACTCAAAAGTGTTGCAGCATAATTTGGGAACAATAATGTACAAACGTTTTTTTGTAACCCACATAATATTTCGTATTTTATTAAAACTACAATCATATTTCTTGTTAGATAAAAAAAAAGTACGTCATTGAAACTGCTGACAGATAATAATCAGTTAGTATTAAAATGAGTAGCAAATATTAACTTTTTTAAAAACCTAAGATGAGAAATTTGTTCCAGAGCATGCACCCCCCCACACCTTTTGTTTCCCAGTGAAAAAGCTAATTCCTTTTTTGTATCGTCTGATTTATCTCAGTGCAACCAATGTTGCTACTGTAGTGTGTCTGATCACAAGATTCTAGAGTTCGAGTTCCGATGTTGGCAAATTTTTTGATACTAGTTTAATAGCAAGGCCCAATTCGGTCGCTGTCAGGAGAATTCCAGCGACCGGCTGCCCTCGTGTACCTTGTAGTTTCTCCGAACAATACCGGAGCGAATGTCGGAGCAATATCTTAACAAATGAACAATGGACCGCGCGCGATATTTCGTCCTAGCCAATACACAAACACATATACAGGTGCACCTACAGATACTACACAATCACACTTGTTGGGAGACCAGACCGGAGCTGAGAGCTTGTGGGATGGGGTGTGTGGTTGGGGGAATTTCTATGGAGAGAAATCGCGCAAGCCGATGTCGAAGCAGGTTCTAGTGGGGGGTGAAACACCGCTACTACGTGGAATATAACATGCCCAGCACGCACTGGACTTTTACCATTGCACTTGACGCACACGAAATCAGTGCCTCAAGTGCCAAAAAAGTGCCTCAGAGCAAGCACAAGACCCCCAAGTTGATTGCGAGTGACAATGCTAACTGCCGTGTGGCGTTTGCGCGTTTGCAGAGCGCGCTCGAGAGCGAGCGGAGAGGCGAGAGAAGCAGCAGCCGCCATGGAGGAGGAAGAGGGCGAGAACGAGGTGGAGGGGTCAGACGAGGGCTCGTATGGCGGCTCGGGGGGCTCCGGCGGGTCGGGGTCGTGTGGGCGCGGTTCCAACGCCGGCATCTGCTCCTCGTCCGTGTCATGCACGCGCCGCAACTGCGCGCGCTCCATGGCGTGCGGCGCGTCGCCCTCATGGTGTCCGGCGCCCACGTGCGGCGGCTCGCGCATCTGCGCGCTCGGCAAGAACCTGCTCAAGGCCGCGCAGAAGGTGAGGCGGGCCCAAGTTACAACTCACACATTGACACGCCATGAAATTATAGATTGCTTAACATGCAGCCGATATCACAAAACTTAACAACTGATTGCTTGATGCTCCACCGACGCTAGTCTCAGGGTACGGTCACTGTGCAGTCAAAATAACGATTGTTTGCTTCCGATAGCCTGTGAGTAAAATCTTCCGATTAACTTCATCCGAAAAACTCCTGAATGTTGTATCTAAAATCGAATTATTTCAATCGAAAAAAATTCATAATGTTGTAATGCAGTAATTCGAATGACACGTGTTATCAATAGATCACTTTTTGAAACAATCGCGAAAAGCACGCTCAAGACCATCTACACCAAGCCTGAACAACTCCTACTTCTGCGGGCATTCTGCACCCAAGAGCTGGACGTCTGTTCGCGAGAACGGCGAAAGAGCAAGTAGTGCGGGAGCAACTTTGGGGCGAAGGGAGAAGCCTGTCGTTGCACAATGAGGACGACGCGGCGCATATTTTTTGTTTATTTACTTTCTTTTGGATAGAACAGTGTTAATACACTCAACATTTGTTATAGTTGCTTATATCTACTTACAATTAACTTACAATAATCTTAAAATACAACTTATATTAGTACTAGGGTGGTAGAGGTATCTTTGTACAATATCTCTATACTGGATCGAGATCTGAGAATTTATTTAGGAATGTATGGAAAGGAAATTTATTTTTAATGCGGGTCTTAGCGGGGTTAGTTTGGGTATATTTAGTATGTTTTGGAAGAAGTGGATGGATAAAAAAATAATGTGGTTGGTAATCGGTTCTGTCTGGAATTCTTTATGGAGTTGTGCATTGGAGACGTACCATGGGGCTTTCGTGATGGTTTTGGATTACTTGAAGTTTTTTGGTGTTTGATTTAGCTGCGCTGATCCAAACTGTGCATGCATATAATAATAGTGGTCGTATGATAATTTTGTATGGCAGTATTGTAGGGTAATTTAGCTGATCTATTTATTATTGATTTTAGTTGGTGTAATTCAATTTTTGCTTGTATAACTTTATTGTCGATGTGATTTTTCCAATCGAGGCGTGTATCTAAGAAAAGGCCTAGGTATTTTATAGGTTTATTATGTGGATGCCATTGTACAGATTCTTGAATGAGTTGTAAGGGGGGTGGGGGGATGAATGGTCTTAAGGAAAATATTTTGGCTGCTGTTTTTAACGGGTTGATTTTAATTTTATTTTTGGCTGCCCAGATGTTGATTTGATTTAGGTATAAGTGAAGTCTGATTTTTATTGTGTTTATGGCGGGACCTGATGAATATATAGCCGTGACAAATTGGGCGATTTTTATATCACTACTTTTCGGAAGGCCGGCTACGCACAAGTTATAAAGAACGAAAGATAACGGTGAACCTTGGGGGAGCCTTGACCGCTTTTGGATTAGGGTGATGGTTATCGACTGTAACTGCAAACGTTCTATTGCTGAGGAAGCTGGATATGATTTGTGTAAGATAATGTGGAGTGCCTATTTCTTTTATTTTAGTTTAAAGCTTGGTTCCATGTTCTATAAAAGGCCTGTGAGATGGCGAGGAAGATTGCTATTGTATGATAGTGTTTTTGAAATGACGCGGCGCATAGATTGAATGCCTGAGCTTTTAATGCAATGATCCATGATGTGAAACTATTTATCCACTTATTTAAATCGATAATGACCCATACTTTTAGCTTCAAAGGTCGTAATTAACTCTTTATGCTATTTATCTATATGTGCCCTGTTTTATATCGATATATTTTCCTTTTTATTTACTTTCTCGTATACGTACAGAGTAATAAACGTAGTATAGAGAAAGTTATGTAATGCTGCGCCAAAAAACGGCGATTTTTCGGCAAAAAAAAACATTTTCGAGGCACTGGCAACGAAAAAGTGGATAAATCCAGTTGCTAAATTAAGAAAATAAATCTTCTAATACGTGGTGTAGTCCTAATCCCTGTTTTGTGGGTCCTTGATGCCGAAAAAGCATTTGAAAGCAAAACGTCCGTCCGTCTGTCTCTGAACACTACCAGCGCCTAAACGGTGTGCAGTATTTTTTCCAAATTGAAGAAACCCATCTTCATCCGGCTCTAGTTAAAGCATTGAAATTTTGGAAACCATTCTTTAGTATTTAGGAATACTTATATGAAGCCCTCGGTCATTTTCAAAATTATTAAAAAAACGGCTCCAAATGTTTTCTTTACATTTCTTTTAATAATAGAGTAAAATACACTTGTAAAGGTGACATAGGTCCTATTTTCACGGTTAACTCTGAATTTTTGAAAACTTCAAAAGATTGAATTATTTTCGGTGTCTTCCAACAACTACAAAATTAGATAGAGATTTTCCCTTCAAATGAAATTGGTGGCTCATAAACAGTTCTGTTAATGAGGTCTGGTACATTTGATTGAAAATTATAGTAGTTTTTATCCAATATTGCGTGCAATATTGGGGAAATTCAATTTTAAAAATTCGAAATGCTGTTTTAAAAAAATACAAAAACAAGATTTTCTCAAAAACGGTTCCAAATTTTTTCTTTAAATTATTAGTAGGGATAGTACTAAATGGATTCTGTAATGTGACTTAAACGCTATATTGCTCTATAGTTTTATTTTTACAAAATTAAAAAATATTAATTTTTTTGACTCGTCTCTCACGTTGTTAATATTTACTTTCCCGCTTTCCCGGCAATTTGTTCACATTATAATATTTATGAGTACATGTGCTTTAAATAATGTCAGAAAAAATTTCTCAAAAACTCGACAGTTTTCTGTGAACATAGCCTCAGATTTTCGCATTTTGAGAAATACTCAAATGCAATTTTCTCAAAAATGGCTCAAACTTTTTTCCTCAAACTTTTCCAACGTATAGTGCTAATTGTACTGTTTAATATGACATAAAGTTCATTTTAGAGTATTATTTTTTGTCAAAATTTACACAAATATAATATTTTATAAATATCTCTCAAGCGATTTGTACACATTTTAGCATTTGTTAGTTAAAGTGGTTTAAATGACGTCAAATGAAGTTGTTCGAAACCCAAATATTCATGTGAAAAAGAGCTTCAAATTTCGCATTGACAGTCTTTGTTTGTGGCGGGGTAACGTATGAGTAAGGTACAGTAACGCTTGAACACTATTGTCTTAAAAACGGTGCTAAATGTTTCAATTAAAATTGCCATTTAGGACGAATTTTTACTCTTCTTTAATATTCTTAAAGTAATAATTCTCTTGTACTATTAGAAAACTGAAAAGTTTCAAAAAAAAATGTACGTTGTGCGGCGATAGATGGCAGCTGGCAAGAAGATGGGACAAGACCGTAAAGCCAGTCTACACCAAGGAAATTAGAACACGAGCCCCAACTAAAAATTTATTATTTAATTCCATCTCAGAAAAATGTAATAGTTAGCTTTTCACCAGGAAGGTTATGATTTCCAAAAGATAGCTAAACGAGATACCAACGGGCAAACTTCGACGATATGTTACGGGCATCATAGTATTATAAGTCTTGTTAAAATGCTTAATTTGCCGAGACCTTAATTTATATACAATGTAAATGATAATAAATAAATCATGTTAGTTGTTTTGATTTTTGAAATATTTAATGTATTATTGTCAGAAATTTGTGCAGCAAGAAACCATGATATTTTAAGAATAAGATTGCCTTGTCAATTAAACGTAGTTAATGAAAAACAATTTTTTACTCTCATCAAATAAACACGATTCAATGTTACAGTTTGATGTTGAGAAAATCAAATCGTAGCAATGCAAACTATATTACCAACCTTTCAAGCAAATGTAATGCTTAGTGTCAAAATTAAATGTATGCCTCATTCGTTTTAGGTTCATATTTCACATTGCCATGTATCGGAAACAAACATATCCAATATAATATAAATGTGCGACTCCCGAGGTCAGTGAAAGGCAAACTGATGGGCAGGCTTGTATGTATTCCAGATGGTTTTGGTAGTGCAGAGAGCCTTGACACTAGCTGATTTAGGGGAACTGAATGGCGAGAATCGAGCAACACATATTTTATAGACAATCGTTTCGGACACCATCAAGGGTTCATTTAGGTTCTCTATGACCATTTCAGGTTACCAACACATGTTTAAACGAATCCAGAACTTAGAAATATCGGCACACATACATAGCAAGGGCGTCATCATTGTGGCTACAAGCAAGGTTGTGGTTGCAACAGCATTAATGGGTTCGCGGAAAAAACGCTAATGGATGAATTCAAGGCTGCAGAGGCAACACTGAGGGCCAGTTGCATAAAGCTTTCCATATGGATTCAATAAAATTTATAGATTCCATAGGTCGCGCACCGTTACATAAAGCAAATGTATGGAACTATTGATTCTGTAAGAACTTCGAGAACCAATAGATGGTGACACAGTCGATAATTGAATACTGCTTACTGTGTGATTCATTTTGCACGTTTTTAACATGTGATGTGTTCCAGTGTGAGGTGGGCCTCGTTTCTCAATAGGTTCTCACTAGCAATTAGATTTTATTTAATTATATTCATTCATTTCATTTTAAATAATTTTTTATTTAATTATTTTATATTAAATATAATTAATTATTTATATTAAACATTGGCTACTTGTATTTAAATAATTTCATTTACCTTCCATTCTTTATTTTAAATATTAATTTTTGCTTATTCAAATATTAATATTAATTAATAATAAAATATATATATATATATATATATATATATATATATATATATATATATATATATAAGTTCTTATGAATCTTTGGATTATTGCATCATTGAAAAACTATTGTTTGTTTTTATTCATTGCACTAATTCATTTACCAGTATATGATACAATATGGCCATATGGTACCATGTCTTCAAAAGGGGTTGGATGACACGCGTAAACAGGGAATACAAATTCTTATGCTTGAAGAAAGCTTGTTGGCATCAAGAAGTAGTGAAACAAGTCGATTGATACTGGTGCTAGGAGAAAAAGAATTTAAATAAAGTAAGAAGAGAAAATACTATAGCAAAAATTAACATATCGTAAGTAAATTTAATCCTTACTTATCGTTACAATATTACACGTAGAAGACGTGTCAATATAGGATTCACTGATATTGAACACACAAAAACACCCACTACATACTAAATAAAACTTGTAAAAGCCATGAAATTACAACACTACACAACACACGGACGCCAGGAACCACGAATAACCTTGAAGACTAGTAAACAGCTGTTGCAGCAGTGCGCGGAGCCGCTATGCTGCTTATAAGTAGACTCTATAAGCATTTGTAAAACCGTTTCAGGACCTATCGATATAGATGGCTTTATAGGTTCCATACGTTATTGGTTATTGGTTATTTCAGAAACACTTTTTGCCGCTATAGACTATTTTATTGAACCATTAAGGTTATGGGTTCCATATCGAACGGTTATGCAACCGGCCCTAAGTGACGTCATATTTTACATGAAAAATTCAGAAAAATTAATTCACTAGTTGAAAACTTTTACCCGCTACACCAACATAAGACATTTCACAAATCACAACTAACCAAATCACCAAATTGGAATAAATGGACAATTCCCACAGTAAATATTCTGTTAGTGAACGGTTCTGCCACTGGAGACGCTTGAATCAAACATGCGACACAACAAAACGAAGAAATAGAACATGCTCGAAAGTTTTCACGTAGAAATTATAGATACTGAACTGGACGCCGGCTGTATAATTCCAATTTGCACGAAAACTGTACCGTGCAGAAGGCCTGAGGACGTGTTCCCTAGTTTTTTCGTGATACTGCATGACGAGGTGTTTTGCACTACATGACGGGATTCCAGATTCGGAAATAGAGGATGTGCCGGTGGGGCATTTATCCATTGGGGGAGATATCTGGTGCGGCAAATCACCACAAACATTGGTCGGCGCCAGATACCTCCATCCAGCGGGGGAGAAAACCGCTGCTCCGGATAAAATATTCTTTACAGTAAAGGGATTCGACCACAACAGTTGACGTGCTCGAAATCTTAATTATTCAACCACCCGATGTGTAGGCACCCCCCCTCCTAGCACAGCTATATTGCGTGTGACGTGTCGCAGGGGCGGACGTGCTACGTGGAGCGACTGCTGGACGCCGGCGCCGACGCCAATTACTCGTCCACGGGTGACTGGACGGCGCTACACCGCGCCGCCGCCAAGGCGCACGCGTGCGTCGTGTCGCTGCTGCTGAAGCGCGGTGCGAACGTCAACGCGCGCAACTGCTACGGCTTCACGGCGCTGCATATCGCGGCGTACGACGACTACCGCGGCAAGTGCGTGCAGCTGCTGATAGAGGGCGGCGCCGACCTCGGCAGCCGCAACCGTTTCGGACGCACGCCGCTGCACTATGCCGCCGAGTGCGGCAACGTGGCCGCCGTGCGCCTGTTGGTCAAGGCCGGCGCCAGCAAGTGCGCCAAGGACGACGAGGGCCGCACGCCGTGCGACGTTGCCAAGACGGTCTGCGTGCGGCGACTGCTCCGGTACTGCACGCGGAGGAGGGCGCGCTCTTGCATGCCCTGTGTCAATATGTACACGAGCTATTCCAACTGCGGAGGCTGATGCGATATGCGTCCTCTCGCTCGCGCGCGCGTAACAGCGAACGTCATGTCGAGGCTTGTGCTAACTGGTGACTACGTCCGGGAGTAGTATATGTTTTATGCTCTAAACTGTCATGCAACTCAGCAAATAAACAAAATTTTAACCCCAACAGTGAGTTTTATTAATTTTTATTAAAAGTATCTGACAGATAAGTTCATTTTTAAGCCCAGATCAATTCATTTCCAAGAAAGCTCAGGAACTACATCACTTTTTTTCGATCAAGTGATCCGTTCTTATTTCCGATCGTGATCTTAATCCGTTCAATACTGACGAAACCCAGATCATTGTGTGCTCTCAAATACATTTCATTAACATATGGTTGATATTTTTGCTAGATAATTCAGAAAAATACTACTCATTATCTTTCCGTTTTTCATGTTTCAGAAAATCGACTTAAGCCTATTTGTTCACCATTCAAGGGCAAAGTAAAACAATATCTGTACGTTATGTACTACTTTAATATTCACCTTTTTACACAAAGACGACAAACATATCTTATTCAAATTTTACTTTTGGATTTGCTTTCTAGTTAGAAGCAGGAATCGGTTCGGGTGGATGCCCGTTCACTACTTGGCCAAAGGCAACGCAACACCGAGTTTCGCCTGCCGTTGAAAGCTGGATGCAGAATTGCCCTGCGGACGTGTGGCATCGCGTTGGCCGTTCTGCGAGCGATGAGAAGACTCCGATCCTCGACCACATTCCCCATTTGGCAGCGACTGCCGATAATCTTCCCATGACCCGTGATCAAAATATCTTTTGACGCGTTCACGATACCTTAACGAACAACTAATTACAATTTCACGCTGGTAACTCACGTTGGTCCGGAATTTGTTATTTTATGCACAAACCTGACATGTAACTCAGCAAATAAATACAAAATTGCAATGTGAATTAACGAGTTTTATTACTAATAAATGTATTTATATTCAAATCTAAAGTTCATATTACAGTTAGCAACTACTGATTGCTATAAAACCGTAATTTTAAATGAACTTCTGTATTGAAAAAAAATTGAAAGTTTCAATGAAAGTTAGAAAATAATTTTGGATTATTTACGGGTGATAAAAATACAAAAATTTCCAGATTTTAAAAACTTTTATTTTGATTTTCTCGTTAAAAGTATGTATTTTAAATTTTACAAAATTGCAAGAAAACTTGATTTGGCAAATTTAAAAAATAACTGAACTACAAAAAACCTCCTCCTACATCGAAAGCAACATCGTGTGAGTTGAATAATTCCTTATAACAATCTTTCGAAAATTTTTAAAATGACAGTTAAAAAGGAGATGTTATAGAGTATATTTTATGAGAGAACAACATTTGGTGCTTCGCAACTCTTATGCAAGATCTTTTTAACAATCAAGAATTGGTTACACTGAAGAATAACACGAAAATAAATCTTCGGAAACGCCGAAACACTTGCCCCTTTTCCCTTAGCACCTAGCCACAGACAGAAGTCATATTCATTCCGCTCGCGTTCATTATTTTAAAATTTTACTCTGTTGCACTACTCCTATTTCCATCATGACTTCTGCGTCTCTCATAGATGAGTATGCAGATTACAATACGTAAAGATCCGTATTTATCACATTTATTTCCTGTTAAAAGTGTTGCTGCAGGCTCAGAGTTGGTTTGACTCACCGCTCGCAAATATGTGACTAGAAAAATCTGACACAGGTTGCTCTGAACAGCAATGGCGAGCACTTCGCTCCTCATATCGCAGTAGTAACCTCGCTTGTCGCAGTGCCGTTGTTTCTTTAGTTTTCAGTGATTTTGAATCTAAACTATATAAAAAACCAAGTGCGACTAGCACCAAATCTGCTGCAATGCGGCTTATAGTTCATAAAGCTAACACCTACAGTCACCTAATCAGTGACGAAGTGAGACCAAAGGTATTTTTAATGCTAAAACTGAAAACAACATTAATGAGAAACAACATTAATGAAGTTGAAACAAAAGATTTAGGATACAGTGACCACAATGCACAAATTCTTACCATTATAAGAAATGCGATCACTGACACAATAAATAATACACGTATCAAACATCGTTTACATCACATCGTTTACAAAAAGTAAAATAAAATTATTCATTGATTACTTGATGCAGGACTCATGGGAAGCGGTTTATAATACTGTTGATACAAACGACAAATATAATTCTTTTTTTTCAACTCTTTCATTTCGTTTTAACACTTCCTTTCCTCTTCAAAAAAGAAAATTAAATATTTCATGGAAAAGCAATTCTTGGGTAACACAAGGAATTAGCACATCTTGTAAAAACAAGCGAATTCTTTCTTTCATTTCTAAACGTCATAACGTATCTCAAGATTTCCTTATCTATTTTAAAAAATACAAAACATTCTTACGAAAAGTCATAAGGGAGGATAAAACCATGAAACACGATCAGGATATTTTGAACTCAAATTAAAAACAAAAGCAATGTGGAATATAATAAATAATACTACAAAATCAACTAGATACCCTGTAGAGAATGTTGTTTTAAAATATAACGATATAAATGTGAACGATCCGGCAACAGTGGCTAGTCTCTTTAACCAATACTTTTCGAGAATTGCTGCCGATCTCACTAAGGGTCTTCATCCACAAAATTCAAAAACAGACAGTTCACCCAAAATTTTAGACACGATGTTCGTTTCCGAAACTTCTTCCTATGAAATTCTCAAAATAATCGGTAAACTAAAAAATAAATATTCGTCCGGTGTAGATGAATTCCCGGATTCTTTGTTAAAGGCTTGTGCGTATGCCATTATACACCCGTTAACTCACATATTTAATTCATCGTTATTCACCGGAACGTTTCCAGATATTTTCAAAACAGCTAAAATTAAGCCGCTCTTTGAAGAAAGCAACAAAAATGAAATTCAAAATATCGCCCCATTTCTCTTCTATCAGTTTTTTCAAAAATATTAGAGACTTTTTTACGTACAAATGGAAACCTTTCACAGTAAACACGACGCGCTTTCCGATTCCAACATGGATTTAGAAAATTAAAATCAACGGAAACAGCCATGTTTTCTTTTCTTAAAGATGTCGCCTCATCATTGGATCGAAACGAGGCACCTGTTGGACTATTTTTAGATATCTCAAAAGCTTTTGACGTCATTGATCATGACATTTAACTTTCAAAATTACCTTCATATGGAATCCGTGGTATTTCTCTAGATTGGTTATGTTCGTACCTTAAACAACGAACTCAGAGAGTTGAAATACCTTACTGGAATAATGGAACATTACGTACGCACCTTTCTGACTCTTTGCCCATTGCACGTGGAGTTCCTCAAGGATCGATTTTAGGCCCTATTCTGTTCCTACTTTACGTAAACGATATGCCCTCGACGATTCGAAACGGAAGAACGGTTCTCTTTGCGGATGATACGAACATCCTTTGCAATAAAGAAACCGTAAATACTACAATATCAGATGTTTCAAATTGGTTCCGAAGTAACAAATTAATAGTAAACGAAAAGAAAACGCTTTTAATGCAGTTTTCCATTTCAAATAAACAATTCTGTGCTTCATTGAAAATGAACGGTGTACAATTGACTGATGTTAAGGCAACAAAATTTTTAGGCCTCAATTCAGTCAAACCTTAAATGGAACGTCCATTTAAATGAATTGAACACAAAATGAAGTTCATTATGCTACGCGTTCAGAATTCTTGCAAATTCAGTCAGCCTTCATACTACTCGTTGTGTATGTTTCACGAATGTTCATTCCCGACCGAGATATGGCATAATATTCTGGGGAAATACATCTTATAGCGCCCAGACTTTTAGATTACAAAAACGAATTGTACGAATAAAAACCAAATCCCACCCACGTGATTCATGTAAGCCTTTTTTCATTAATCTAGGAATTTTGCCATTACCTTGTCTGTTTATTTACGAATCAGTGGTTTTTGTCAAAAATGACTTGCTTAAGGGCGGGAATATATTTTCAGAAAATGCCGAAGTCTATTACTATAACACTCGACGTAGAAATAATATTCATCAAGTGACAGTATCAACATCTCATTAAAAAACATTCACATACAATACATGCACATTATTTTACAACACTTTGCCAGATGACATTAAACGATTAAATTCGATAGAAAAGTTTAAATCCTAAGTGAAATCGTTTCTGCTGCATAACTGTTTCTATTCGATTAGAGACTATACTGAGCATCACAAGAAAAGTAATATTAATTTTAACAATGATACATAATGCATTATTTACCATTTGGACTGTATAAATGAGTATAAACAACCAGTAACAACTATTGTACTGCAGCCTCCGGGTCAATGACACCCATCTCGATCAGGTTTTTCGCCCAGTTTCCCTGATCCATTGAGCAAATGCTGAGATGGCCCCTTGTTTTGCTTCTGGCCATAAATGTAACTTCATTTTCTGTGCACATCTTCTAGAATTCAGTGGGAAATACAATTATTCAAATTATCGTTTCCATTCCGTTTCGCGGCAGGAAGTAATATTCCGAAGGACAACATGGATAAGAGCCAAAATTTATTGGTTATTTATCCTTGAAAATAGCTTTTATTACATGGGAGTTTTTTTTCTTTTTCAAAATTTAAGTAGTATATGACTTAGTGTAGAGATCATAGAATTTTGAAAATGTGCACACAATTCACTTTTCCCCATAGCACGTCATACGCAGTTTGAACTGTTTTTTGACGTAAAATAATAAATAAATAAATAAATAAATAAATAAATAAATAAATAAATAAATAAATAAATAAATAAATAAATAAATAAATAAATAAATAAATAAATAAATAAATAAATAAATAAATAAATAAATAAATAAATAAATAAATAAATAGATAAATAAATAAATAAATAAATAGATAAATAAATAAATAAATAAATAAATAAATAAATAAATAATGTTATGTAATGTTAAGATATTAGTGATTTTCACAATTTTAGACATTTTTGTGAAAACATTCAGTATCACACGTATGAAGAATATACAGAAAAGACAAGACGCCCAAGCATATAATTGCAATAGACTTAATAGACAATGAAATAGCTAGAACAATCTTAAATCTCAAAGACTTAAACTATTGTAAAATCAGAGTAAATATCAGAAATAATACCACTGGTTGTATCCAATGCAGAAAGTGACATCATTATGGTCATACTCAAGCTAACTGTGGGCTGAGCCCAAGACGTACAAGATATACAGGAAAACACTATTACTCACAACGAAAATATTATACACTATACATTAAAACATTATACATTATACATTACACATTATAAACATTATACATTATACACCCATTAACATTTTCAATGCTTCCTTGTGCACAGAAATATTTCCAGATATTTTCAAAACAGCAAAAATTAATTGAAATTATTGAAGGCGTTGTCATTGTCAACAGCATTATTTATTTTAGAAATAGCAGCTTTCGATGGCTTAGCCATCATCATCAGTTTTCTGGTACAAGAAAAATATAAAATTAGAATTAACATAGTTATCTAATTTTAAAAACATCTTAAGAAATGAAAGGAGAACAATTAAAGAAAAGAAAAAGAAAGAATGAAAGAAAGAAAGGGGGGCGGAGAGTTAGATCTTTATAATATAAAATAATTTATATAATTTAAAACATCTTAAGAAATGAAAGAAGAATTAAAGAAAGGAAAGAAAGAAGGGGACGGAGAGTTATATCTTTATGTAATATAGTAGTTTTTCAATTTAAGCAAGAAAATGAATGAAAATATAGTACATGTACAATTTTAGGAGAGAAAATATGAAAAGTAAGTTGAGCCGTTTCTTACCTGCTTTCTGGGAGCCACAAAAACGACTACGTTGGCTCGGGCGTGTCCCGCAGCTTAAGAACCGACCGTGGGGTGGAGAAGGAGGGTTAATGGCCTGGGTGCGGTGTGCTGTGTTGTGTCAGCCCCGAAGTGTGTGGTGTGAGGGTGGTGTCAAAAAAGTAATTTTAGCAGAGGGGAGGGGTTGTAGTTTATGTTTACATTCAGTAGGTTACTATTGAGATGAATGTAAAGGTTTTCCAATGTTAATCTGGTATGATATTGATTTTCTATTTCCAGTATGTGAATGTCTGTGTGTGGATTGAATGTGTGACCTGTCTGAAGTAAATGATTGGCAAAGTGAGATTTGCAGGTGTTGTGTTTCCAAGCGTGTATATGTTCTTTAATTCTTGTATTGAAAGTTCTGCCTGTTTGATCAATGTATTTTGCTTCGCAATCGTGGCAATGTAGTGCGTACACACCGCTTTTTTCTAGGAGATCTGTGTGTGTTTTAGGAGCTAAGATTTTTCTGAGAGAATTTTGTGTTTTGAATGAAACTTTGATACCGGCTTTGGGTATATTGTGTGCGACTTTTTCTGAAAGTTTTCCAAAATATGGTAAGCAAGTGTACTTGTCTGATGTTAGTGTTATGTTAGAGAGTGAAGTGTACATTTTCAGTTTTCGTTTGTGAATTTTGCGGCGTAATATGTTGTTGACAAGAGCTGTGTTGTTACCGTTTGCTATAGCAATGTGTTGAATAGTGTTCAGTTCTTGCAGAAAATGAGATTTCGTGAGAGGCAGGCTTAGTAATCTGTGTAACATGTAGTGGAAGGCGGCGTGTTTGTGTTGAATAGGGTGTTGTGACGAGTTGTGGATGACACTGTCTGTGTACGTCGGTTTTCTGAAAATATTGAATGCATGTTTGTTATCAGATATGCTGATATTGAGGTCTAGGAAATTGATAGATTTGTCTTCATTCTGTAGTTCTGTAGTGAATTTTATAGTAGGATGTATGTTGTTGAGGAAGTCAGTAAAGTGGTCGATTTGTCTAGTCGTACCGGTCCAGAGAACAAGGATGTCGTCTACGTAACGGTGCCAATATGTGATATATCTGAGAAGTGGGTGATTTGAGAGGAAGATGGTCTGTTCGAAAGAGTCCATAAAAATATCTGCAAGGAGAGGAGAGAGGGGTGAGCCCATAGGAATTCCTGAAGTTTGTCTGTAAAATTTATTGTCAAAAGTGAAGTAATTTTGGTCCATGCATAGGTTGAAGAGATTTGGGAGTTCATCACGAACGGGTATCGGACATGATTTGTCACAATTTTTGAAATAGCAAATTTGAATTTCCCCCGCTTCTTTTGACGAGCTGTCATTCTGAATTTCTTTTGAATTCTGATGATTGTCGGGACGGACAAGGCGCTATTACGACGCTGTATTTTTCATTTAATATCAAAAACAGTTAAAAATTGTGTGTAATGTACTGTAGGGAGAAATTATTCTGTGAACGTTTTCTTAAATTTTGGTATCCCTGTGCCCTAACTCATATACAAGACGAATTCTGAGTACAGAAAGAAACTAGAGTTTATTCTTCAAATCGCACGAGCGTTTGCTCTTCGAGTTGCATTGATTTAATTGAAATTATATCAATGAGGTTTTCTCTCTTAATGATAGTATTTAAATATAGCATGAAAGAAAAACAGAAAATACCGGAATTTTGAAGGAACATTTATTACAAAAATTTGATATTTTGTTGTTATAATATTCAACTATGGATATTTGAGATGTGTTTCCGAGAAGTTCATTGTTGACGACATGAATGGGAAAGATATAACATACGGCGGCTTTGGCCGGTATTACACTATAAAATTATATGACATATCTTATATGTTAGTCATATCTATTAGTTATATGACCGTCTCTCCGTCCATCTGTGAACACTACTAGCGCCTAAACAGATCGTACGATCTTTTCCAAATTGAAGAATCCATTGTCGATGTGATTCTAGTTGAAACTTTGAGATTTTAAAAATCATTCTTTAAAATGTGAGGGTACATTACATGAAGCCGTCGGTCATTTTCAAACGTTTCTCAAAAACGACCCCAAATTTTTTCTTTAAATTTCTTCTAAGAATAGAGTAAAATACACTTATAAAGGCGACATACGTCCTATGTCCACTGTAAACTCTGAATTTTTGAAAATTGGAAAAGTTTGAATATTTTCGGCGTTTTCCTACAACTCTAAAATTGAACACAGATTTTTCTTTCAAATGAAATTTGTTGTCCATGAATAATTCTTTCAATAAGGTCATATAATTGTTTTGAAAATTACAGACAGACAGACAGACGAACAGACACAAGAACAGACACATCAACAGACACATCAACAGACACATCAACAGACACACGAACGTACAGGCTTTTCGTCGTCGTTTGATTTTTCTGTATCAACGACCCACAAAACATTGGTTTCGGGCAACACGAGTTAAAGGATTTTTTTCTACATTTCACAACATTAGTTAACCCTTTTTACGTTACCAGGACCCGGCATTAACAGTTTCCCCATAGATTCTAACAATAATATTCAAATGTTGTTGAAATAATGCCTTTATTATGATTTTCCTAAAGATTTGTTAAGAATACCAAGTAAAGAACAGACGATTCCTTTCTTATTGTATTTCATTTCATATTGTTAATAAATCTCTTTTTAATATTTACTGATTATTCACCTTTGGAATTGATTGAAAATTTTCGTTGAATAGAAACAATGCAAAACAATTTTTTCTTCCTTTCTGGTAATTATGTGGTAAGAAGAAAGAGTATTGTAATCATGCGCCGGGAGACGGGGATTTTTCGACAAAAACCTCTAAATTCCGATCACTGGCCACGACAAAAGTAGATAAATTTTATTCTTGTATATAGTGCATTACGTCAATACGTTTGTAGACAGAATCCATGTTTTGTGGGCCCTTGTTACTAAAAAATCTATTTACGACAAAACGTCTGTTTGTCCGTCTGTAGTTAACACAAGCATCTAAACGCCGCACGTTCTTTTTTAGTCAAATCTGTGATACATGACATTAAAATCATCTTTGTGAGAGACAAAAGTTATAAGAGTTTCTGTGGTATAGCAGGTAAGCGCACTGTTGGAGAAGCTTAAGCACGTAAGATCGAATCTCATCCACGGCGAATAAATTTTGCGGGTAGAAACAATTTTGCGGTTAGTTGTATAGTTATAATCATTCGTATCCATTATAAATATCACATAAAGCATGTGTTTTGATGCGCCACTACTTATTTTAGTGTTTTAATGTCTTTAAGAATCACGTATAAATATGCCCCTATTGCGATTCTGGCTTCAGGACGTCTGCATGCGCGCCCGTGTTATGCTCTAGCGTTATCGCAACTTTCATCTGTGACGTAATTCAACCTTGGCCATAGTCGCCGAAAGGTAAGACCGGGAACGACTTCCACAGAGGGTTCTAAAGAATACGGCTTCTGGTTGAAAATATTTTAAGTAAAATGAGCTATGTAGTTGCGTGGGTTGTAATCGTTTGAATTCTTATTGCGAATTTGATACCTTTGACACATGTAGAACATTCCTCTAATAAAAAAATCTAAGTGCAATGAATATCACGTAACTATTCTTTTCGTAATAAGTGTGCTTGGACAGCGTGTTGAGAAATATCTGTGATAGCACAGTGCGGTCGAGCCAGACCTACGGACCACAGGGATCCGAGTTCAAATCCCAGTAACGCTGGAATACTTTTACCTCCACGTGTAAAGAGAGTTACGTAATGCTGTAGGAGGAAGTGTCGAAATTTTCACAGAAAACACGTTTTGTAAGTAGCTAGTTTGAAAAAAGTGGATTGTTGGTATTGTTCTTTTATTTTCTATACACGAGGCTGTCAAAACGCTTGTTTTTTGAACCCGAAAAAGTGATTTTCCAAAAATCCCCTTTGTGAATCCGTCTTCGTGTGAGTAATTCTAGAGCCTAAAGTAAACACGATTTTCACCAAAATGGATATTCCTTGAACGATCTGGCTAATATTACGAATCTTCAAATTTGAAACGAATCTTTTAATTTTGAAGGTACTTTACTCCAAACCCCATCATATTTACATAATTTCCTCAAAAAGAGCTCCAATTTTTCTGTAAATCTATTCCTCGAAGCACAAGATGTTTAAAGGTGGCATACGTTCAATTTTGGGCGAACGATCTGAATTTTCGAAAATTGCAAACAAATACCTATTAACATTGTCGAAAACAAATATTAACGCTAGAGATTTTTGTTTCATGAAATCTCTTTTTAAAAAGAGATATTAAATTAATGTAAATTAAACACTCCACTCTTTCCTAGTAATGATCCACTCTTCACTAGTAATGATTGCTGCTATTGGGTCTAACCGCTTCCTTATTCTTTGGAGGGCTACTGTTTTTTTAAATGTTTTTCCAACAGTATTATCTCAAAAGTACTGGATGAGAACAGTTGATATCTGGAGTTGAAGGGATGGTGTTAGCTCCTATTGTAGGCCTGGTTCCTTGTGATTCCAGTGAAAAATCAGTAACTGCACTGAAACAGCAGAAGCTTCCGCCAATTGATAATCATAAGTGAATCACCATGTACTGGGTAGGGAGGAGAACGACGAAATCTATATGAATTGTCGCCTGGTCTTTCTTTCTCAGATAAACACTTGGATAGTTTATCAACATCAAATCGGAATTTTAGCGCCTTTGATGTAATATTAAACATAAAAAATCCCTTCCAGTTGTCTGCGTGTTAATTTTTAGTGTATCAAAATAGCCCCGACACCCGTATTACATTAGCCTCTTACGTTGTATCATTATAGCCCCACAAATTTGAGGCTGTATATATCATGACACGATTAATAATATTGCATTATTTTAACGCAGAAAAGAATATTAATTCTTTCTTAATGATAACCTATTTTCAAAAATATCGTGTCATAAAAAATAACGAAGTAACATCAAAAGATTTATATCACGGTGGTAAAGTTTTTGACTGGAAAAATTAGGCATTTTAGTTTTGATTTTTTTCCTCCCAAATATTGTTACATTCTGAGTGTTTGCTATATGGTCATTACAATAGAATATATTTCCTATCATTTGTCATTTTGTTGTTAATTTTGGACATCAATAAATAACAACTCTGAAAGTGTAATACATTAACCCCAATTTTCTACTGTATAATATTAGCCCCGACTGATCTTTATAACATTGTCGAAAAACAATATGAACGCTAGAGATTTTTGTTTAATGAAATCTCTTTTTAAAAATATATATTGTATTAAGATAAATTGAACATCCTGTTTTTTTTTAAACTGCAAATGGTTCACTTTCTTTTCGCATCGGAAAGGGGGTAGTCCTGTCGTGTACCTGGTGGTGAGGGGGAACCGTGTAAGGTGAGTTAACTTTAAAGACCCATGTTTAATTCCGACGAGTAGAAAATATTTTCTGCTGCAGTAGGTCTTTTTTTGGTTTCTTTTTTGCAGGTTCACATAGTCCGTATTGAATATTGCATAGCAATTACGAAGAATACGTGAAAATATATGCTGTTGAGGCAACACTTGTCTTTAACATAAAACACTTTCTAAATAGTATGTATAGTAAGATAAACTTTATTTAGGTGAGTAAACTTAGACCATTCACTTTGATTCTCTAAATTAAAACTTGACGTAACTGAGAACAGTGTCGTCATAAGAGTTATTATGATACATATATCCTTTATTTTTAAAATCGGCTAGAGTCTTGTTTGATAATTCTCCAATTTCGTATTGTAATAAGATATATGATACTCATGTCGTAAATAACTATTTGATAACTATTATGTTTAGTGTATGTGTCTAGCAGGTTTTGTATTATTCTGAGAAACTGGATCATACGAATCACGTTTACTACGTTATTCACACAGGAGCACATGAATCTCAAAAAAGTATTTAATAATATAATCCTTGCTGATGAATCAACGTTTTATTGATGGTTTTAATTTTGAAAATTTTCATTAGTTTGGATGTTTAAATATAGGTATTACATGTAATTACATGTCTGTTAAACACGATAGCATTATATGAAGCAAGAAACATTGTATTTTATTTAATCATCCAACTTCATCAATCACTCAAAATTACTTTAATTTTCTCTGCTTATCAGTTTTTTAATCTCAGATCTTCGATGGAGACATGAATCAAATAACATCGTAGATATTTGAGTGTTTTAAAAATAATAACGTGAATAAATGCTTATATTTATTGAATTGGTTTTATAATAACCTGTAAAAACATGGGTTTTCTGTTGGTTTTGGGGATGTTGAAAACATTCAAATAGTAAAGGCAATGTTAAGCTGGTGACCATTAACATTGTTTATTTGATATTTTTCTTAGGGATAGTTTATAATGGTTAAACGTTTTCAAAGAGTGCACATTAGATACCTCGAATGGCCCTTTTCCGTTTAATAAACCGCTACGTTCTCCCTGTACAGATGGTCGTGCAAAATTGAAGGTTTTGATAGATTCGTAGAATGGCGGCCAACATACCACCTTCGAACTCTGACGATACTGAAATGTAGTCTGTGTTGGGAAGGTCATATCACTTGACCACCAAGTTGGTTCTATGTATTTTCACTGGGAAATGCTAGTGCATTGATATTTACTAAACTGTAAACAAACGCTAAATCTCTTTTAATTGTTATAACATCTGTTTTGCTTTCTTTTAGTAATATCAACTCGTTTTACCAAATACGTGAGTTTGTTATATTTTTACACGCTACAATAATTTAATTTTACAAGTATTTATTTTCAAGCATTTAGGAATTCATGAAATTTCATTGAAACGTTCGCCAATCAAAAAACCTCTTAAATGTATATTAAATATATTAATGTTGTTTAAAAATATGTATTAACAATGCGTGGATTTAGCACATAAAGCTCTGATTTGAATATTATACATTGAAATCATCAAATTAACAGTTTTAGAAAGGAATGATAAATTGAATTGAAAATATTAACTTAAAGTTTATATACGTTTATTTAAAAATTTCTATACTTGTGTAAATATTGTCATGTGTGATTCTACTCATGTAATCTTTCAAAACACAAAATCGAATATTTCTGTATTTGAAAACCTTAACACTACCTTCATCAAATCCAGTGCAGTTTATAGCAAACAGCTAACCAATATGTTTCCCTATTTTTTAATGGTAATGGTTAAACAAGAGGAACAAATAGTTTCTGACTCTCGGTGTTAACAGGGGACTTAAAAAAATTAATAATACAGTTATTCGGTTGCTCAACATCCCTTTGATAGAAAAACAGAAACAATTGTTTGGGCGTAATGCACCTTGAAAAAATTTTTTTTATAATCAATTTCTTTCCTATTTGATAAATATGTTGACTTGCAAATTGTAGGACTTAAAAGAGAATATAAAAACAAAATAAAAGTTATGCTCATACTCGCCGTAAAAATACGAATTTAGCATAATTAAATTGGCCACAGAATTCGTTTACAAGCAAGTGCATTTTAAGCGTATGTGGCAGGCAAAAGCGCGGCATTGGAGAACTGTTTTTTCAGTATGCCCATCCCACGCTATTCTGCTAGCGCGAATGAATTAAGCGCAAACAAATGGGGTCTACTAAGATGTTAATTTCTTATAAACAATTACATATATCTCGAGAACGAGATATAATAGCACCAAACGGATTCCGGAATTTTGCATCACATTTAAACGCCATTCAGATTAGACAATAAAAAATTTGCAGCAATTGCAAAATTATAAACAATTTCCAAATTTTGCCAATCTAAAGGGGGGAGAGTCTCCCGATGTTCCAGAACCAAAAACAGCGAATTAACAATTTTGCAACAATTTATAATTTTATAAACAAATTCGAAATATGCGTTAGAACGGCCGGGAAGGCTCCGCAAATTGTGCCTGAAACGAATATCTCAAAATAGCAGTTTGTCAGGATCGATTACTAAAAGTTAGAATAATTGTTGCTAAAATGATAAATATTTACTGGTCTATAGACAATCATTCTGGACGGAAAACCCCGCTTAGAAATATTTTTTTCGTCGTGGCGTACGCGCAGGCAAACTATCTCCTTCGGCAGGGAAATATGACGATATTTCCGTCTCGTACGTAAACGAACTCGCCCCCTCCCCCTGAGACAGCGTTCTTTCTGCCCCTTGGGATGTTGCACCAATCACAGACAACTGTGGTTCTACCTGCTAGCGATTGGTCAACGCGTCCCTCCCCCTGCCCTCCCCCAGGCCGAGGGGTGTCCAAGTTTGTCGGCGCGGTGTGGAAGATAGAATTTTGAACGACATTTTTTCTGAGGGAGAGGGTACATTTCAGATACCGCTAGAACTTTGATAATTATATGAAAAATAAAGTAAAAAATGTATTTCCTAAAATCTTTCCAAAATGACACAATGCCAGCCCGGTTTTCAGTATGTACCCATACGAGAATGTAAAATGTAAGACAAGAAAAATTTCCTTTATTAATAATTTCCTTAATTATTTAAGGAAAATTATTAAATTTGAAATATATTAATTAAATTTGAAAAGTCTAGCACTTCTTCTGCATTTGTCTCCAATGCGGTCGCTCATAATTTGGATCTATCATCTCACAGCCTACTTTTAATTTGTTGTCCCATTTTTTGACTGCTGTTCTCGGAGAAAACAGTTTTTAACATCTTGTTATTGAAATTGTGTGAATACTTTTACTCTGGCAGATCAAAACAGCAGCAAATCGAGCTGATCGACTGTAGAAAAATTAGTGGAGCAACTTTGATTTTTTTAGCACAGTTTCGTTGGTTTTTTTAAAATTATTCCCGTTACAGCTTTAACGTCCTCGTTGCCAGTGCGTAGGTCTATGCATTCAATTATCTAAAGAGCAAATTTTTGTCCAGTCATTCGCTTGCATTGTGTCGTTTTTGAGTTAAAGTTACTTCAATTTTATTGTGAAAAAATAGTGTTTTCTATTTCAATCATAATAATGCCTGATGTATCAGCATTAAAAACTGACTCCCGCAGCGGAAGTCAGCAATTATTTTCGAGCCGTAATTTTTTAAGTCAATTGAGACTCTCAAAATATGATATAAAATCGAAACTTCCTTTCAAATCAACATTTTCTAGATAAAATTTTGTGGTTCTTTTTGAGAAAGTTTTGTTTTTGAGAAAGAGCATTTTTGGAAATGCAGCTCTTTCCGAACTCAAATGCGGCTTTTGCGAACTTTGTTTTGTATTTTTGAAACGCAACCGTAGTAGTCTGATTCAAAATGACATGAAACTTAATAGTCTTTTTAAATAACTCTGCGTGTCATATTTGGAATAGTAACATTCAGGAATCAATTGTTTCAAGATCAAAACGTCTAGCTTGAAACATGAAGGTAAAGGTGTTCGAACCATAGTTGAACATGGGCAAATTTCAAAACTTCAGAGCTTTTTATGGATCTGGTACTTCTCATACTAAACACACTAATTGAACAAAAATATATAAAACGAATATTTTTTTAATATTCTGAAAATATGAACTTATAAAAGTGCCGTAAAAATTACGATTCCTTTTAATCTTTCAGGGACTCGCGTTGATACAAATCACTGAAAATTTTCATGCCTTGTTTTTTTGTGAGACATTCGTATTTTTGTGAGACACTGTATTATTATGCCTTGTTTTTTTGTGAGACATTCGTCATAAGATTCGACGAAAGGAGTGAATTTTTGAAAAGAAAAAAATCACTATTTTTTCGATATCAAGGGAACTCCAAAAACTTGCGTCTAGGGGAAAATGCCGAGACAGAATATTGCGAAATGACATAACTTTATATACAATATATTTATTAGAAGAAATCTTTACTAATGTCGTAGGCCATCAAAAACTAGAGATACTCTTCAAATATGAAATAAATTACAAAATTAATCTACCAATTTTTTTTCTTACATATTCTCATTTAACAACGATTTACAAATATGTTATTTATCTGTTATACAACTCTTATTTAAATAAGTAACCATGTTAAATTTATTTTAGTTTCTTGATATTTTGTTGCCTTTTCCAAAGCCATCTGCTACAGGATTTCATTGTATTTCTACTACCTGTAAGTAAATTCCTTGAAATATTCAATAACCCTGCCATAATACTAATGAATTGATATATAAACTTCTCCACCAAGAATTCGGAAATGAATTAATATTTTTCTAAGAAATAGGCAGCAACCATGCCTATTTTACGAAATGAGCTTTTTTATTTCTTAAAATATATAACGTCATGATTTTAAACAAAATTGGTGCTTTCTAGTGTGTTTTATGAAATTGGCAAAATAACAAAAATTTAGGCTAATCAGAAATGATAAAATGAGCTTAACAATTGATACGAGTTAAGAGTATCTATTTTGAAGACGAAAACACATGCTATGTTTCATTACAAAGAACTTTGGAAAAATGGTCTGCACCAAACTGGCATTGTGACTGTTCAAGAAAGTGAAAATCGTCCCAAAGATGGTCCCTCGTGAAAGGTAACTTAGACTGGAAGTGGATAGTAATACAGCAGAAAGTGATAACATTAGGGAACACGATTTTTACCTTCAGGAAAGCGTACTCAATTTTATACGTAGATTACTAATACCACAATAAAATCGCCATATCACGTGACAGTTTTTAAATATACCGTATCTTTATACTGAAACATACCGTATTTTGCTATTAATGCAAAAACATTTAAATTGCACCGTAAGATATGTAGAATCAATACGCATAAAATCTATTTAGAAGTAAAAGATTTGTTCAATTCATCTATGCCACTTTCATGAGAAAGCATTCGTGTGTTTTACCTTCGGTATTCGACGAGTGAAGTCTGTATTCTTGCGTCTGGTAGGCTCGGTCAATTACGAGTAGGCCTCAGTGGTCTTAGAAGGTCTTAGTGGATGTTTCAAAAACAAGTCACGTGCACCCTAATATTTCCAACTGCGCGTCGCCACCGAAAGGAATTATTTTAATCTCTTACGTTGTCGCAAGTAGACAAGTATCCAACTGTTTGGGTGGCAGATTCTCAGTCGGTCGGTGCCATGCGGAACTGTAGTCGCAGTGCGCGAGAAGTTCCTGTCTGGTTTGCTGATGTCTGAAATACATTAATACATTACAGTTCTATGGTTTTTATAAAGTTAAATTCGCCATACGACCTGTAGACTTGAATCGATTCGATAAAATGCAAATTGACAGTGTGCAAATCAACCCAATAACTTCTGTTACGCTTGTGGAAGATTTACATTCAAACTTTAAAGGAATATATATATATGAAATTAAAAAGACTTGCATTTTCTTTGTATTTTGGCTGTCGTGTTTGTGATCAGGACAAACCATAAGCTGCACTAGTGTTGCGTCACCTGTACAACGAACCTTAGGATGTCGTTGTATGGAAAACTCAAATCTTTGTCATTCGCTCTACCAATGTTGAGAATACCAACAAACCATTTTAATGTTTGCGTATTATTACAGGAGTGTGCGTATTCCATTTTTAACTTGATTTTACCCATATGAAGCATGCTCATAAAATTTTGTAGTAATATAACCGGAGTGACATTATGGGAATTAGTTTAGGATTTTGTGTATTTCAAATATTAAATATGTTCATATGATCCTTGCATGATAGAAACTTTTTATAATGATTTTAGAAATTAGTATGATTGTTTCCTTATAAATCATCCACTTTGATTCTGGAGTTATGAACATTTTCGTTTGTTCCCTAGTATAATTACATGTTTTCTACCTTTACTGTTTATTTACATTATTATTGAATAATAAGTACGTAGAACTATGTATATTATTTTAATTTAATTTTGCTGCGTTCATAATTGTATGCTCTAAATTCCGTAGCACATTTCGTCTTCTTTTAACGTAAATATTACAAGATAAGGTATTTACATTATTTCTTTAATATAATTTTCAATGACCTTATTTCACTTCCCTTCTCATTCTTCTTCCTTTTCAAGTATGAAAAAAGCACTCTCATTCATTTAATTGTAGAATTGCCTATCAGTAACATTTAAATTATATTTGGTCTGGGCCAGGGTTTTTTACCACAAAAATTAATACTACTTGGTACTGCTATTAAAAAATCCTGAACTAAACTGAATATTAATTTCTCGATGAAACATTTACTTTTTAATATGATCCTAAAACTCATTATTTCAATTCTTATTTTAATGCATTTACATTTACTTGCAAAAGATTCACGCCGATTAATTTTTATTTCAGACAACGCAGAGGGACCAGAAAGGAAATGTGTAGTTAGCAAAATTCATCAAAGTTTACATGCCAAGAGAACATTCTGGATAGAAAATAAGCTGCAAGTTCCTTTGGCTCTAATATTTATGGGGAAGCTACAAAATGTTCAAATATATTGAAGGAGATGTATTTCACACAAGCAGGTAAATTAAAAAACTGGATTATTTTGAGAAACGTAACAAAAACACTTTGAGAAAGGCTGAACTAAAGATAAAATAATGAACAAAACTAAACAATTAACAATTAAAAGTCCAACAAAATTTGATGATCTTTAGGGGATACTGAATTGCGCACAAAGTTTACTGAGATGTTGTCGACTGAATTTGGACGGTGTTATGCATCAACCGGCTAAGCGCCATTTAAAAAAAATTAGATACGGATGCATTATGTATATTATTAAAATACATACGGATATTGCATTAGACTATGCACTAACAGTAGGCAAAGTTTAGGCTCTAAATCTGCAAACCTACCATTCCTTAAAAATATAAACTCCTTCAATGACATTAGAGATTTTTTGTTTTGCAACAACTGGCTATAGCCAGTTGTTGCCATAACCTAGATTTTCGTCTTAATTTTGCATCATGCAGGTAAGCGCCAGATATTCGAGCTCTCATATTTGTGTAGTTTGTAGAATAGCGAAGAATACGCCACACTGTGCCCCTTGCAGCATGAGTGTTTTGTTTACAAATAGTAATTTGAATTTCGTTTATAAGATCGTCAAGTCAGTTTTGTGTTTCAAATATGTAATGGAGACCAGAGAACAGAAAATTATAGACATGGTATTTAAGAACTGCCCTAAAAATGAAAAGGAACATTTTGTGTCATTACAGGTATGTGACAGTTTTTTTTATATATTAGTTAATGTCATGTTTTTCAGTCATGAAGTCTTAATAGTAGAGCCCAGATTTCTAAGCATTCTCAAACTGTAAAATCAGCGAGCATATAAGCACAAAAAAATTAAAAAATTAGCATAAAAGTAAACAAAAACAAGTACTGGAAAATCAAATTAAGTAGTTTCCTAGAAATCTTACCTTATTAATGATCATGAGATGCACTGTTACAATATACAAGGTATTTTGAGATTTCCTTGTCTGAAACTCCTGTTTATCACTGAAGTACGAATTGTACTGTGAAAATGTTTTCAATGTCTCATGACGTCATAGATGCATGTAAGAAATACCACAGTAATTCGGTAAATTCTTCAACATCCAGTTTTTCACCGAAATGTGTTTTTTTTTTTTTTTTTTTTTTTTGAAATTTGATAGTGTCTTTTGTGTCAAATTATAGAGAAGCGATGCTCCCTGCTTCAACATCAACTACAGCACTGCATACGACCTGAAGCGTCTGCGGTTTCGTCTATGGAAATTCATATTTTTTCGTGCTTCACTGTTCCCCGAATATTAGAAATTACATCTGAAAAACACTGTTATACATAATGTTTTAGCTATGTAGATTTTCCAGAACCCTTTTGTTTCAGAGTTTTTCTAATTCCCCGAAATTGCCCATTATTCCATTTCCACAATGGAATGTATGAATCTACCGATGCCAAACACACGTCTTTAGAAAAAGTATCTCTTGTATTTGATTGTTCGCCTGGATATCAGTTGATGCTTTAACTTTTATTTTCACCGTCTCCTTTTTTTAAATAGTTTTTATTATCCTTGTTCGACAATATTAGGTCTTTCAAGAGTTTTCATGTTACTTAGTATACATAATTATTTTTTAACTACATTTCTCATACATGGACAATGTTTGAAAACAAGAACAACTTGGAAACTACCTACTAAGTATGCCCAGGAAGGGTCCTTCAGAAAAATACATACACTATTTGGAGTAAAAAATACATGTATAATTTAGGGATGTTTGAATCTGCTTTACAGCAAATTAAAGATGATGTAGTAGGTCTTTAGAATATCATGCTTTGATTCGTGGAAAAAGATTGATTTACCTTAAGTGTACAAAGGAGTAGCTGGGCAAGATGAAAGAGAAGAGTAGAAATAGAAAGAAAGTTTTAGAATCCAAGTTTTTAGAGGTTCCATAGATAATTCTTTTAAAATTTGATCATTTCTGATATACCGTGGAGCTTTTAAAACATTTCTGAAGAATTTATTTTGCAGGACTTCCAGTTTTTGACATAGGTACCTCTATGATACATCATCTCGAGGGTTGGCGACAGGATGAATTGTAAGCAGTTTTCTGTTTTTTCGTTTCATGATTCGAATTTCTTGCTCAGTACACTCAAACTGTATTTGCCTGCAACCAGTTATTTTATTCCTGGAATTTAGAGTGAACTGCTGGGCAAGCCTCACTCTTCTGTAATGCTCTCTGCAAATTCTCTCTTTCGTTGTGTCGTTCGCGATGTTCGCAGATTCTTCAATGCCTTGATACTTGTAAGTTTTACCTGCATCAAGATTTTGAATTGTTATTCACTGTGGTGTGCATATGAATATCAATGCTCACAGATGTTTTAATTTTGCCTCTCTTTATTGACTTTGCACATTTGTCAAGGCCGAATTTCTTACAGATGTCATTTCCATAATCATTGACGAAAGAAAGCATTTGGGAGTTAATCGTTTCATTCTTAGTAAACGCTTTTAACACTAGAATGGCGGCGTATCTTATATACCTAGAAAAGCGGGAAGGGTCCATTTTGACACCATGAATACGATGTATTGAAATTCGAATTGTTTTTCAAAATAGAGGTTTATTTTGGTAAGCGTATTTTTCTTACACATTTAAAAAGCATCTTAAACATCTAAATTTTGGCAATTTTCCACAAATTACTTTATCTCACACAAATTGCTAGTTTTGTTCCTTTGCATAAGCCGCACTTCTTTCGGTTTTTGGATGGCCCCGGTACTACAGTCTCTTCTTCTCCTTTGGGTAGATCTGAAAAATCCCCTCCCTACAGTTAGTTGAAGAATGAACTTTTTCCTTTTCATCTTTTCATTAGTTACATAATTGCACATAATTCAAGCATTGATTACCACCATGTCTAATATATTATAGAAAACATGCATCGGCCATCTCCTGCATGCTCATTTGGTGCTATATTTCCAAGTCATTTGGTCTACTACGTCTACACCATATTTTGTGGCGTTGTAGAACATTATAGTTTCCAGCTGTACGACAATAGATATCGCATCATTCCTGGAGTTAAGGAATATCTTCTAAGATTGCGATACTGTAGTATCTTCATGTCAAAGGATTAGACCAAACCAAACCAATCAAGTTCAGAATACGGTAGTTTTACAAATGAAATAAAATGGGTGTCAAAAGTACCCCCCCCCCGCTGTTCTAGGGATATCACATGATAAAACAATAAAAAATAATATTTTATATATTCAACTATATCATCATAAAGAGTATAGAAAATTAGAAAAGGTCACAATGTTTGAAAGAAAACACTTAAAAACTGAATTTAGTATTGAAGAAACAACTGATATGGGGGGGATTTTGACCCCTACCGCCGTTCTATTGTTAACATGTAACAATATCCATATCCATGTATTCCATATCCATGTAAAACAAATGTGATACTGACATTTCATCTCCATGAAAAACATAACCAAAGTTGGCGTGCGACAACTGTCCGATAATTGAGATCAAACTAGAGCAAAATAGCACTGGGGATAGCGAATTTACTTGGAATCCTGTTAATCTGTATAGTTCTTGTTTCTACTACTTCCTTTCCGCTGTGTATTAGTAACCTAGTACTCCACGACTTTATACCAGCCTTGGAAAACTCAATAAGTCTAGGATTAAATCGATAGCCCTTCAAGGTTTTCAAAATACAATTGCGTAGTACACTCTCAAAAGCTTCTGGGACTCAATCCAAGTCATGCTCAAATTACGGTTTTATTTCCTTACATCATTCAAAATTACTTTATTTAGTATAATGATTTCCTTACATCCATAGGTACCTTTATGACAACCTTTCTGTTCAACTGGCAACATATGGTTCTTCTCTACGTGTCGGTATATTTTGTTAGCTATAACTCCAGGGACAACTTTGTACAATATTGGTAGACAAGTGATTAGCCTGTAGTTCTTCCCCAGAAAACTGTTTTCATTTTTGGGTAGCAAGTAAGTTATGAAGTGTGAGCCATTCCGGGAGTTCCTTTCTGTTTTCTAAAATTTTATTAACACCATTTTCTAGATAAGAATGTAATGCTGTTAATTTATTAAAACAATCATTATGAATCTTATCAATTCCGGCGAATTTTTAGTGTCCCATGCTCTTAATTGCTTGGAAGAGGTCCTATTCCGAGAATTCGTGAACAAGTTTATTTGTTTCCACAAAGACTCGTGGCAGCTCCAATCTGAAGGGATTGGAGCCAAGATGAGACTTTGTTGTAGAATCTGCTGTCTTCTTAGATTTCAACCTCTGCTGGCTTGCAATTAGCGAGTCACAAAACTGAGACAATGCTCGTGGCGAGTAGAAATGAGAGAGAATTCGTCATCGATACTCTGGTAGACTAACACATCTACTCGGGTCCGTGTCTAAAGTAATTAGGGATTATGATTGACGCAAAGTTACGGATTAGCGACCACATATAGTACATCAGTAATAAGTTGGATAAAGCGTTGATGTCCTTGTCGCAAAAAATGCCAATTGTTAATGCCCGAGAGGGGAGCGGAGGCGACTGCTGTCAAATGTCACCACTTCAATCCTACTATTTAGGGCTCCAGCGTGGACAGCAGCAATAAGTACGGCGTCGAATAGGAAGAAGATATTCTCTGTGTACAGAAGTGCACTTAATGTGACTCGCGCTTAACGCAAATTCTAATATGATGTGATCATCTCATATTGTCACATATAATGTGTTTGACATGCATGCCTCCAAACGCGATCCGAGTGGTGGAACAACACAGCCTCTACCAACGCGGGAGACAGAACGGCTAGAGGAAAAGAAATACCTGACAGGACACGAAGAAGAGAGACACAAGTCCATGATTTCGTTAAATGGATTATGGAACAGTTAGTATACTGGGAAATGAACGCAACGAGTCATGCCAAATGAAGAAATGTGGGAAGGGCAAAACTGTAGACTTGGACACGCCTATTTCCGAGAGTATCTATTCTGCTTTCACCGGACAGAAGACCCCGAGTGCCCTCACTGCCCCCAGTAAGGGAGGATGCGTTTTATTTGTCTTCTCACTGCTCGAGAAAGAGAGAACACGGTTTGTTTTAGAGGCAGGGCACGGCTCTGCCAGCATCTAGACAGCAACTGCAGCCCGAGAACATTACAAGGGAAATGTTTGAGAAACAGAGGACATGTCCCTGCCGGCATGTAGAGCAACAACTGCAGCTCGAGAACTTCACAAGGGGAATGTTTGGTAAAGTGAGGACACGACACTTCTGGCAACCAGGACAGGAACTGGAGCTTGAGAGCGTTATAAGGGAAATGCTTGCTTCTAGGGAAAAATGGGAATATATGGTGGCATTTACTGTCATAATGAAGAAGCTGAGACTAGAGGAGTTGGTGAGAATGGTGTCCTAGAATTATGCCGTCTCGAGGGCGCATATCCTAATCACTCCTGCCTAATGGCGGTTCTGTGGGGTTTTAGATGCCTAAGGAAGTGGTTTCAGTGTGTGAGAATCTGATACTATAATATGGTACGAGCTACATTGTGCCTTTTGAAAATGTCCCCCTGCTCTCCTAAAAATAAGTTTACTGCCTCTTCATTTTCTAATTTCGAAATCCGACCCAAACCGCCTTCTTTTTATACAAACATTTAGGTGCAGGAAATTAAATAGAAAATGTGTGAATTTTGTTTAATTTTCAACTCCTCGCTTTTGTAGGACATGTCTGAAGGCAGTCTTGGATTAGTTTCAGAACACGTTGAATATTTTTGTACATGTTGGCAGTGGAAGAACATCAACAATTTGCGTCATCATTTAACAATCTCTGTCCCTCCCTGAATTCCTTGAACCATTTGTATACTGCCGATTGATGATCATCATAAGCCCAATTTATCATCTCGAATGTTTCCAATGAGCTTTCTCACATTTAAAACAGCAATTTTATCGCAGTGCGTTGTTCCATTCT